>JABAYD010012664.1:0-19709 GCA_014822095.1 Diplotaxis tenuifolia
CCAAATGCAACCTAAACATGTCTAAATCCTAATCTCTATGATGCAAATGCTTATGAATGAATGGTTAAAACAGCGTATGCTTCGCACCATCAACAATATGGTTCGTACACTCTTGTTTCAAGCCTCCGTCCCACCTGAGTTCTGGGTAGAGGCGCTACACACAGCCGCTCACATCCTCAACATACTGCCTTCGACTGCAATCAATAATGACATTCCTTACACACGATTGTTCAAGACGACGCCCAGATATCTTCACTTACGTACGTTCGGCTGCCTATGTTACCCCAACTTGCTACCCACATCGGCTCATAAACTAGCTCAGCGCTCCACACCTTGCCTGTTTCTTGGATATCCGACGGACCACCGTGGCTACTGGTGCCTTGATCTTCACACCAGGCGTATCATACTCACCCGCCATGTCGTCTTTGATGAAACGGTCTTCCCGATGTCTCACACATCTCCTCCCTCTCCTATCACTGCTCCTCTTTCGCTTCCTCCTCCACCTATTCCTCACCACACACAGACCATAAATGTGCCTACTCATGATGCTTCTTCTAATGCTCCAGCTCCACCTCCTCCTCTTCCTCAAAATACACACTCTATGGTCACTCGAGGTAAAAGCGATATAATCAAACCGTGAACTCCTTTGTGCCTTCATACTGATCAATCTATCTATCCTCTACCATTGTCTTATGTTCAGGCAGCTAAAGACACTATTTGGGATAATTCTATGTTTGTAGAATATGATGCTCTAATTTAAAAGGGAACGTGGACACTTGTCCCACGGTCCAAAAATACTAACATTGTGTGTTCCATGTGGCTATAATAGCATAAGTTTAATGCAGATGGAACTATCAAATGTCACAAGTCTCGACTCGTGGCAAATGGACGATCTCAACAACAAGGCATTGACTGCGATGAAACGTTCAGTCCGTTGGTAAAACCAGCGACGATTCGTACTGTTCTCCACGTAGCTTTGGTTCGCGACTGGCCGCTACATCAACTTGACGTCAAAAATGTTTTCCTCAACGGCGATCTTGACGAGACTGTGTACATGCACCAACCACCAGGCTACATTGACAAAAGCAAACCAGACCATGTCTGCCTCTTGAAACGCTCACTCTACGGCCTCAAACAAGCACCTCGCGCATGGAACACAAGGTTTGCCACTTTCGTTCGCCGTCTTGGTTTCAAACAGAGTGTCTCCAATCAGTCCCTGTTTGTGCTCTGCTCTGGAACTGACCTTGCATACCTTCTTCTCTATGTGGATGAAATCGTGCTTACTGCCTCCTCTCCCAGCCTGCTCAAGCGCATCATCACCAGCCTCAATTCCGAGTTTGAAATGTCTGATCAAGGTCCCCTCCATCACTTTCTTGGCATTACAGTCAAGCGCGAGTCCTCCGGTCTCTCACTTCACCAAAAGAACTACGCAGCTGACATCCTCCATCGCACAAACATGTCACAATGCAATCCGTGCCTCACCCCGGTTGACACAAAAAAAGCTCTCCACTGATGACAGTCTGCCGGTCTCTGATCCCACATTGTATAGGAGTCTTGCCGGTGCCCTTCAGTACCTAACCTTTACTCGACCCGACATTGCCTTTGAAGTCCAGCAAGTGTGCCTCTTCATGCATGATCCACGAGAAACTCACTGAAATGCTCTCAAACGGATCCTTCGTTACTTAAAGGGCACTATCTCGCATGGCATTCGTATGGTTCGATCAAAGTCCATGCATCTTACTGCGTACTCTGACACTGACTGGGCCGGGTGTCCGTCTACACGGCGATCTACTTCTGGCTATTGCATATTCCTTTGTGAGAACTTGGTCTCTTGGTCATCAAAACGACAACAAACCATTTCTCGCTCGAGCGCCGAAGCAGAGTATCGCGGTGTCGCGAATGCTGTCTATGATGCGACTTGGCTACCTAACCTCTTATTTGAAATGAAGATACCACTTGCTCGCGCCACCGTTGTCTACTGTGATAATGTCAGTGCCATCTACTAATCCTCCAATCCGGTTCAGCACCAACGTACAAAACATGTCGAAATTGACATTCATTTCGTTCGAGAGAAAGTTTCGCTTGGTCAAGTCCGGGTCCTTCATGTTCCTTCAGCACTACTGTTCGCGGACATATTCACAAAGGGACTTCCATCTCCTCTATTCACTGAATTTCGGACCAGTCTCACCGTCCGACCATCCAACGCTTCGACTGAGAGGGCGTGTTAGAGTATATACGGTTTAGATATTATGTATCTTGTAGATACACTAGATTTTCTCTAGAACATTGCATTGTAACCTATCTATACTCTTGACATATAATGAGATGAGATACTGAGTTTCCTATCTTACAAGACCTAGATACATGTTTGTCGTGTATTTACTATCTAGAGTTAGATCATATCCGACCTAAAGGCACTGGGACGAGATTAGACGTTGTCTATCAAAGTTCATATAATGTTTTAGGTCGCGAGCATGTCTTGGTCGAAAGCTGTGAGTGCGTTGCAGGCTGTGAGTGAGCACGCTACTGTCCCTGAGCCATGTCATTGCAGCAACATCAGGCTGCAATATCTTATCCATTCATGGACAAGTTGTGGGCGTGTGTGGACAAGGTCCATGACCTTACATGTATGTTTCAGTGCGTGGTGTGGTCCACGGTAAGGAAGGTCATGAGGCGCTATCAAGATATAAGTGTAGACTGCAATATTTTGGCTTACATGATTTATATATGGGACTGCATTGAGTATGTTTTGATCAAGGACCGTAACCCAGCATGTCCAATCAAGTATGGGACATGGCTGACGGCAAGAAGAATCAATGAGACATGTATGAGAACATCGCAGAAGCATCATCCAGAATCTTCGAGTATATTTGGCCGTAGGAATGGAGGTCCATGAATCAATGTGAGCCTATCAGATTGCAGCATGGTCTATGGTAATAAAAAGGACCAACTATCAAGCTATTGGAGAGGAGAAGAAGAACACCCCAGTCTGTGATCAATTCAATAAGAAGATACAAGTGATCCACATACAAGTCTGGAAAACAATCTCCAATCAACCAAAGTTCTTGTGTGTATGTTCTGTCGAAGTCCGATCAAAGCATGTAAAGAATCATGTCATGTCCAAGTATTATTCACTCACGAGTTTCCAGAAGACATGAGAGGTCCAAGCATTACAAGATTGTTCAAGCGACAATTCAGAAGATCTATTCAGCAAGTGAGGTTCAAATCAGAGGAAGTAATATGTGTTGTACTATTTTTCTTCTCTATGGTTTTATATCTTTTTTCCTATTGGGTTTTAGGTTTTCTTTGAAAGGTTTTAATAATGCAACATCCAAACCGTATTACAAGCTCTATATAGTTATGACATTCACGAGAGAGTGTTATGAACTAATTAGCCGATGGGCCATAACCATATTATATAGGCGCAATCCGTGTAGTCTATATGACGGTTTAGACTTAGTTTTTTTCATATTTGTATTGGCTTTGTACTTTCCATTTTTCTATCATGTAATCTCATATATAAGGAGCTTTATTGATCAATGCAAAACACACCTATTCTCCCATTAGTTTATAACATCATTTATATTTACTTAGTTATCCCTTCACATTTTTATTCACTTAACCATTTCTACTCATCTTCGACTTCTAAAGCAACTATGGCACAAAACCGATTACACGGCCTAAAGAAAATCTGACACGGCCCGTAATCATCTCAGCTTGTAGCCATCATGAACAACCCAAGCCACTTGACCAGTCGATCCCTTATACGGCCCATCTCCAACAGCCTGGAACCAGCATATCTAATCTGTTAATTTAGGGTTCTATTTTTATCTACTACTAACAAATCATAGTAAAACCATGTAATGAATTAATTAACATAATATATTTTATTATTTACATTATTAATAAACCAACTATAATTTATACTAAATTTTTTTAATTATAACAAAATCTGTTAACAGAAAATCTAACAAAATCTTACCTAAAAGTTTAAATATAATTTATAATATTACAAATTAATAAATTTTGTAATTAGTAATATAGTATTATTATAAATTAATGTTAGCTAAAATTTTATTATAAAACAAAAAAATAAAATGTCTACAGTTATATTATGTATTATATAAAAAACAGTGCTATATGAATTAAATATGACAAAATAATATTAAATAGGTAAATTATATTTAAAAAAACTTCATTTACATAAATTATCACTAATCATTAAAATAGTTTAAAATTCGTAAACTATATAAAACTTTTATACAAAAATAAATGTATTAACATAGGTTAAACTTTTATATCTACATCTATATATTATATTTTTATTTATTTTGAAACTCCCAACAATATATTGTTTAAAAATATTTATATACAAAAGTATAATAGTATATAATAACCTTTAGTTCATATACTATTTACAAATAAGTTATTAGAAAACTATGAAATTTTAGTAATTCATTTAAAATAGTAATGAGAAATCAAATTTTAACTATAAATTTATTTTTATTTTAATTATAATAAAATCTGTGGATAAAATTTTACAAAATATTACCAAATTATCATTGTAGTAACAAAACAAAATTCAAAATTCATGTAATTTTCCTAACTCAAGAATATTTGTATAATTTTCAAAGTTTTCTTGACAAATATAAAATTTTGAAAATAAATATACAAACTCAAAATAATAATATTTCAAATTATATAAAAGATAAAATCATAGATAATAAGTGTACCACAAAAAAAAACTAAATATATATGTTTTATAAATTAAAGCAGACTATTTTTTTGTCATTTCAAGTGATAATTGAAATAAATAAAACTTAATATCGTAACATCCAAAAAATCCTATAAATAAATTTTACTAAAATAATATGTATAAAAATTACTAAAATAATAGGCTATATTATTTTAAAAACAGTATTTGAACTTATAAATTTTGTAAAATACTAAAATAATAAATGTTAAAGTATATTTTCTTAAAACAAAAACGTAAATATAAATGATATTATAAATTAAAGAAAAACATATTTTGAAGAAGGTTTTCTATTTATTATTTCATATTTTAAATTTATTGTACATAACTTAAAATATATTAGTAAGTAATAAAAATTATTAACAAAATAAAATGTATTAAACAAATCACTATATATTAATAAAACCGAATTAGAAATATAAACAATAATATTATAGAGTTACGCAATATATAACACTAAAATGGAAATTATAAATTTAAAATATTTTTAATAATATCAAACACAGTTATAAAAATAAAAAATATCCAGTGAGATTTCAATTCTACCACAAGTTGAACCACTATTTTCTTAACTACTCTAAATTGTGAGAAAATAACACTAATACTAGATTGGGCATGTTGCATTGCAAGGATTTTGTTTGATATTTTGATTACTAAAAAAATATTGAAAATCATTAATATTATAGTTTTAATATTGTTTTTACATAAATTTTGTGACATCTATTTTATAAATAAGAATTTATTTTCATACATACGTATCAGTTAATATTTGTCTTTAAGATCATGGTGCATAGATGAAATTTTATCATTTTTGTACATAGAATTAGAAAAAACATTCACACCTAAAACTTTAAACATGATCTAGCCTAAAATAAGAATTAGAATGAAAGAAAAGAAATTTGGAATTTAAATAGGCCAAGAAGTAATGACAACATTATACATTTTTTATATATTAATTTAATTATTTTATTAAACTTATCTGATGTTAAATAATTTTATTGATTCATTATTTATTAAATGATACATTTTCATAATAAAATCTTAATTAAAATGAATTAGAAAATACTACATACTAAAATTGAAAAAATAAGATAGCTATAAAATTTGATTTTTTTAGTAAACATAAATACTTTGACAATAATAATCATTTTTATGAGCAGATATGGAAAGTATATATAGCAAACATCTGTTTGATTTATGTATGACCAAACACATAAATACCAATCACGAAAACATTCTCTTTTTTTGTTAATATAATAGCTTGAACATCATACTTCTCATCAAATTTTTTTCTTTTAAATAGTATTAAATAGGTAATTTTATTTCTGTTAGGAATTAAAAAAAGAAAATTTATATTTTATAAATCTCCTTTTTATTTACAATAAAAAAGAAAAAACAACTATTTTTTTACATTTTTGTTTAGGATTTTAGAAAAAGAAAAAAAATATTATCATATAATCTTTAAAATTTTCTTCTCTTTATAATTTCAAACAAATCTAATTGTTATAAAATAATTATTTCTAGTTACTATTAAATAATTCTAAAATAAGGATTTTGTTTACTATTTTTACAATCTTCTGCCTACTATTTTACACATTTTAAAATAAATATTTTTAGTACCATGTTCATCATCAAATTCTATTTTAAAATATACTATCAAACAACATCTTAAAATTATTTTTTTGGTTAAGAATTAAAAAAATATAATACAAATCTCTTATGTATAGGATTTTTCTTTTTAAACAGAAAACAACTATTAAATATTTTTTACAGTTTTTCGGATGTTAGAAAAAGAAATTAAAATTACATAATATTTTCTAATTATATTTTTTCTAGGATTTAGAAATTAAAAATTACTATCAAATAAAAATTTCCAGCTAATATAAACTTATTTGGTTAAGATTAAGTTTCAAAAATATTTAGGGAAACAATTATCTTCACATAACGGCAGAATTTATCAAAACATACACAATCTATATTTTTTATTGACACATTTCACAATCTTTTCTAGTGAAATACTTGAAGTAATTTTTATTGGTTTATAATTTTAAATAATTATTAACATAAAATTATCTATTAAAAATAAAGTTAGTTATTTATAATAAATAATATTATTTTTAATATTGTATTTTATTATACTTTAGAAAAAAGGAAAACTGCTAATTTAATAATTAAATTTTCTTTAAAATTTTTCATTAAAAATATATTTGGTTTGTATGCACTGTAATTCAATTTTTAAAGATTTTTATTTGACTAACCTATTTTTAATTGAAAAAATCATGTTTATTACTAATATATTGTGTCTTATACGTACAAACAAACCTTTCTTATAGTAACCAATCATTATTAAAAAAAAAAGACTTATGTTAGCACCATAAATGTAATAAGTATAATATTAAAAAATTGAGTTGTTCAAAGAAATTAAATAAAACACTCAGATAAGAGTTTTCAAGTAAATATTATTGGTTTTTGTGAAAATAATACGAGGAAGCTTAAACCTGAACATAAATGTAAAAATAATGATTATTTTGGTTTATATTTTTTTTTAGCATACAATTATCTTTTAAAAATGAAAGTTAGTTTCTTATATGAAAATAATAAGAGTACTTATACATTTTGATTTTCATAGGATTTAAAAATAAATATCACTTATTTTATAGTTAGTTTCAATTTAATTTGTATTAAATAATTTCTTGTACTTGAAGGATTTTATTTTTAATTTAAAAATTGTTTTTGTTTAATTATTGTTTTATCTTATAAATTAATATTTTCTCTTATAATTTATTTCATTATTATCTTTAAAAACAGAGTAAAATTATACAAAATATTTTATTAAGAAACAATTACTTTAAAACAGCTTTTTACAATTCTTTTTTGTTTATATAATTTAAAAAAATTACTAACAAATATTTTTTTTAACTATAAAAACCATAAAAGTATAATTTGAAATATTTTAAAATAGTAATTTTCCTTTTCTCAAATCCTAAAAAAAGTAAATATATTTTCCTTTTTTTAAATCTGTTGAAATTCTAAATAAAAGATAATTGTAACATAATTTTGACACATGACACGTGTGTGTGTTGTGTGCATGTGTGTGTGTGCGTGTGTGCGTGTGAACGTGTGTGCGTGTGATTTTTTGCTATAATTTTTTTAAAAAGGATAGTTACAATCAAAGTTTTATACAGTTATCTTTTATTTATGATTTTGGAAAAGTAAAATTAATATTAAATAAATTATTTTAACAAATAGTGTTTGGTATAGGATTTGTAAAAACGAAATTAATTTTATTTTTTTCTAAAAATCTCATTAATATATGAATAATGATAGTTCTTTTTTGTTTATGATCTTTTAATAAGGATTTGAATAAAAGAAAAATAACATTAAACCCTCTTTTTTAAGATTTTAAAAAGGATAATTACTTAACTGGTTTCTGAAGATCCAACTTTCCTTATGCATAATTGCGCAATGATAATTATTCGAACTTTTGGATGGTCGAACTTGTTAGGATCAATTCAACTCAAATTGGATCAAGAACACATTCAACTCTTGATTGAAAACACTCATAAGAAAGATAGAAATCAAAAACACAAAAGAACACAGAGATTTATACGAGTTCAGGCCCTCATGAATTGAGTAACAGCCCTACGTCTCGGCTTGGTGAATTCACCAAGCTTTCACTATGATCTTTCTCTCTTTCGTACAAGTAACAAACGAATAATCCCTCTCTAGCTCACACTTGAATTAATGATCACTAGAGAGGGGGAAGTTAACCACATATGCCCTTTATAGCTGAGGGATTAATCACAACATTAAGCTGACCTAAACCGGCCATAAACCTTAAGCTAATCTCCTAACTGAACCAGCTAAACCGCCTTCTCCAATTATTATCTCAATAGACTTCTCCTGTATTGGTTTAAGCTTAACCGGAATTGTGCATCATCACCAAGTCTCTACAAAATCCCACCTTGATGAAAACAATCCAAGCAAACTCCTTAATGTTGCGAACATACGTACCTCCGAGCCATCACGGCTCCATTTTATCAGTGACTTGCCACGCCGAGAAAGCTCATTGCCTTCTCGAACTTACTGACTGGAAGAACCTTTGTCAACATATCAGCAGGATTCTTCTCTGTGGCAATCTTCAGCACCTTCACTGCTCCTTTCTCAATAATGTCTCTGATAAAATGCATCTTCCGGCTTATGTGCTTTGTTCTCTCATGATGAACGTTGTTCTTGGCAAGGCAAAGTGCACTTTGTGAATCACACCACACATCAACACTCCTCTGCTCATACCCAAACTCTTCAATTAATCCTTTAAGCTACATGATCTCCTTTACGGCTTCAACCAAAGCCATATATTCTGCTTCGATGGTAGATAAAGCTACTACATCCTGCAGCCCTGATCTCCAACATATAGCTGTACTCCCAGCTGTGAAAACATATCCAGAAATCGATCTTCTTCTGTCCAGATCAGATGAGAAATCCGAATCACAATAGCCTTCAACTTTAAACTCCTTCTGCTTTCTAAACACAAGCTTCACCTCTTCAATTTTCCTCAAGTATCTAAGTACCCACTTTACTGCTGTCCAGTGTTCTGTACTTGGATTGCTCATGAAGCGACTAACCATTCCCACTGCATAGGCCAGATCACATCTTGTTCCCAACATTGCATACATCACGCTTCCAATGGCATTGCAGTATGGTACATCACCACCAACTGGTACTTGTCCATCATTGTCCTTGATAGCTGATAACCTGAACTGAGCTCCAATTGGTGTAGTTACTGGCTTTCCTTCACTCATGTTAAATCTCTGAAGTATCTTCTTGATGTAACTAGACTGTGATAACGTAAGAACCCCACCTTCACGGTTTCTTACTATATCCATTCCAAGAATCCTTCTAGCCTGTCCAAGATCCTTCATATCAAATCTACTTGCCAACAACTCCTTAACCACCTTAATCTCTTCCTTGCTCTTTGATGCAATCAACATATCGTCCACATACAGAAGTAAGTACACTTTCAATCCAGCTTCTGACTTCTTTATGTAAACACAATGATCATATTCGCTTCTTACAAACCCTTGACCAACAACATATTGATCAAAACACTTGTTCCACTGCCTTAGTGCCTGTTTTAAACCGTATAGCGCTTTCTCCAGCTTGCACACGTAATTCTCCTTTCCTTTAACAATGCAGCCTTCAGGCTGATCCATATAAATGTCCTCTTCAATAACTCCATGAAGAAACGCGGTTTTTCCGTCAAGCTGCTCCAATTCTAAATCTTCATTAACCACAATGGCAAGTAATAACCGTATGGAGACATGCTTTACAACCGGAGAGAAAACTTCTTGATAATCGATTCCTTCTTTCTGAGAGTAACCCTTTGCCACAAGTCTTGATTTGTGACGAGGTTTCTCAGTCCCAGGTATGCCAGGATTCTTCCTGTATACCCATTTACAACCAATCACCTTCCTGTTCTTCGGTCTCTTGACTAACTTCCAAGTCTTATTTGTCTTTAGAGAACTTATCTCTTCATCCATACTCCCATTCCAGAGCTCACTCTCATTGCTTCTGATTGCTTCTTGGTAATCTCTTGGTTCATCAAGACTAACCTCAATAGCTGCTATCAACGCAAAAGCTGCGAGATCATAATCACCAAGCTTAGCTGGAGGAACAATCTCTCTTCTTGGTCTGTCTCGAGCTATATTATAGACTTCATGAGGTCCTGCATCTTCAACGTTTGCTTCACCTTCCTCACTGCCTGATTCACCTCCTTCTTCCTGCGTTTCTGATACTTCAGCAACTTTAGCGGCTTCGCCTTTCTTTTTATCAGACCCCGTATCAATCATTACAGAGCTGCTCGTTTCTTCTTTTCTCACTTCTTCTTTTGAGTTCTTTACTTCATCCTTATAAACCTCATCTTCAGTGAAGATAACATTTCTACTGATCACACACTACTCCTCTTCTATAAGCCATACTTTGTAACCTTTTACTCCAACCGGGTAGCTTAGAAACACTCCCTTTATAGATCTCGGTTTTAGTTTTCCTTGATCATTGTGCACATACACAACTGACCCAAATCTTCTCATGTGTTTGTACCCTGGTTCCTTTCCTAGCCATAGTTCCTCTGGAATGTTACTGTCTATAGCTGATGACGGACTTCTGTTAATCTGATATACAGCTATGGAGACAGCTTCTGCCCAAAACTTCTCTTCAAGACCAGATTCATCCAGTAGTCACCTCACTTTCGCCATTATAATGCGATTCATACGTTCTGCCACCCCGTTTTGTTGAGGTGTGTAAGCGCACGTTCTGTGTCTCTCTATTCCATGTTGTCTGCAAAATCCATCAAACTCCTTATTGCGGAATTCGAGACCATTGTCACTTCTCAGACACTTCACATTCTTACTGATCTGATTCTCCACAAGTTTCTTCCATTCGCAGAACTTCACAAACGCTTCACTTTTAGCTTCCAAGAAGAATACCCAAACCTTCCGAGTATAATCATCAATGATAGAGAGAAAATACTGCTTTCCAGAGATGCTTTTAGTCACATTCTAAGACCCCCAGAGATCAGCATGAACGTACTTGAGTGCCTCACTCGAGTTGTGCTTTCCAATGTTGAAACTCAGCCTCTTGTGCTTACTGATCTGATTCCTTGAATCTCCACAACGAAGTCATCTCCCAGCTTCACTTGTCCTGTGTTGCCTTCCTCAAATGTATCAAACCAGTCTCTTCTCGAGGTCATGTGATAGGAACACTCTGAGTCAATGACCCACTTCTCTTGATGCCAAGTATCTGAAACCATTAGGGAGTTTATCACTACAGCTGCTTCTGCATCTTCGTCACCATCAAACTTCTTCTTTCGTGCAAAACAGTCTGCTTTCTTGTGACCCTCTTTCTTGCAATACCAGCAAGTGATCCTTGATCCTGAACCGGACCTTGATCTACCTTTCCACTTCTTCTTGCCTGATTCCCTCTTCTCAGGCCTCCCTCTTGCTACATACGCATCTCCACTCTTTGCTTCCGTCTTAGGTTCTTTTTTTTCACCCATCTCCTTTGACTATGCAGCATTCATGACACTTTCAATGGTTAGTGTATCCCTCCCATACTTGAGCGTCTCCTTGAAAGAGTTATACTGAGATGGTAGTGAGTTCAGCAGCAAGATTGCTTGAACTTCTTCTGTAACCTCAACCTTCAAACTCGCTAGACCAGATACAAGCTTCAAGAACTCATCAATATTTTGATCAATCGACTTTGAATCTACCATTCTAAATGTATAGAACTTATGCTGCATATGCATCCAATTAGGAAGAGTCTTCTGATTGTATAACCTTTCAAGCGCCGTCCAGATTGCAGACGCAATTGTACAATCTTCAAGCTTCCGTAGAACATGATCTCCTAGATTCAGAATCAACATGTTCATAGCCTTCTCAGCTCGCTCAAGTCTTTTCACTTCTTCTTCCTTCAACCTTTCTTGATACGCTTCTGGGTCTTCTTCCTTATTTATCGGTTTTGGATTTGGAACAGAATCTTCAAGCGCATCCTTCAAGCCCATGATCGATAGATGAGCTAACATCCGTTTCTTCCACATCGAGAAGTCTCCTTGACCGTCAAAGATCGCGACTTTGATCTTCGTCATCGAATCCTCCATTGAGCTTCAACGCGGCTCTAATACCACTTTGTTAGGATCAATTCAACTCAAACTGGATCAAGAACACATTCAACTCTCGATTGAAAACACTCATAAGAAAGATAGAAATCAAAAACACAAAAGAACACAGAGATTTATACGAGTTCAGACCCTCATGAATTGAGTAACAGCCCTACGTCTCGGCTTGATGAATTCACCAAGCTTTCACTATGATCTTTCTCTCTATCGTACAAGTAACAAACGAATAATCCCTCTCTAGCTCACACTTGAATTAATGATCACTAGAGAGGGGGAAGTTAACCACATATGCCCTTTATAGCTGAGGGATTAATCACAACATTAAGCTGACCTAAACCGGCCATAAACCTTAAGCTAATCTCCTAACTAAACCAGCTAAATCGCCTTCTCCAATTATTAGCTCAATAGACTTTTCCTGTCTTGGTTTAAGCTTAACCGGAATTGTACATCATCACCAAGTCTCTACAGAACTTTCCTTAGTTAACCCTGTGATTCCATTATTTCTTTAGTTAGTCCTTGATCATGGAAATGTCCATGATCGTTTATCAACATTCAGCCTGTTCCAAGTGTTCACTGAACATCAAATACTTAGTCAAGATCGTATTTATTCAAATTCCATGTTTAGTGACTAAATATCAAGCTGTTTAAATCTTTTGGGTTGTTTGTCACCTTTGAACAAAGGAGCTTCAACCCGTTTCTTGTAAGAAATTGATAAGCTCAGAATTAGTTTCATCACCGTGCTTGGCCTCTGTGCCTTTCTCGTTATTCTTATAGCAACCTCAGCGATCGATCATACTTGTACTTTTATATCATCATAGATTGCATTCTCCAACCACTCTTAGGAACATGCCTCGACACAAAATGCTAGGACCGTGATGTCACAAACAATAATCCCAACCGATTATTACAACATTCCGAGGTAGATGCAAAAGGAAAGCGAAGCCCTTCTACCAAAGTTGCTTGCTGGACAAGGCAACAACCACGGAGGCCAAGAGAGATCAAGAGAATACGAGAGATTCGTGACAATGACAAGCCCCTTGTATGGTCGTAAGCTACATAGATAAGTCACCTCTTCTCCAAGATCTCTAGTGAATTATGTTTGTTTGATTTGAAATCTCTTAAATTTGTAAATCAGAACTGATAAACGCTAAACTAAAACATCTAATAA
Organism: Diplotaxis tenuifolia; assembly: GCA_014822095.1. NCBI lineage: Eukaryota > Viridiplantae > Streptophyta > Magnoliopsida > Brassicales > Brassicaceae > Diplotaxis > Diplotaxis tenuifolia. The sequence continues at coordinate 13,594 of JABAYD010012664.1, forward strand.
CATAAACCAATTGTTCACATACTATAAATAAGATAAAAATCTAATAATAATAGGTCAAACTTCTGCGCTTTGTTAGTTTCATCCTCTCACCAAATCTTCACCCGTCTGAGTTTCTTCAATTTTATACTTGCTTGTTGCGCGACTCAAAGCCTATTGAAAAACGCAGCGTCCGATATTCGCGAGAAATTCTTTGATGCTATCACAAAAAACAAACAAACAATAATTACATAAATAAATATCAAAAGTAATCAATCAATAATACATTCGAAACTGAGAAAGAAAGTCATCAAATTTCATCACTAAAAATGTACAGATGAAAATTACTTCTCTGTTTCATAATATAAATGATTTTTACTTAAAATAAAAATATTTAATTTTGCTTTTTAGAAAAAAAATATATTTTACTAGTATATCGTAAATATAACTCAACCAATCATAAAACACTGTAAATTAGAGTTGGTTATAAATTATCGAAAATAATATGTTATCAAAAAATAATAAACTTGCATAAAATGTAAAAAGAATAAATTATATTTTGAAATAAATTGTCATAAATTTGTGAAAAAAAGAATATTAAAAACATGAAACTAAGTGGTGGATTTGGCTTACCTCGATGATCTGCTTCTCTTGCGGTTCGCTGTATTACTCTCCATGTTAGCATTAACCACAGGCGGTGGTTTAGGTTTTTCTTCAAGCTCCTTAACTCCCAAGTTAACGAACTCACCAACAACTGCCTTCATAAAGGCAGCCACATCGGTCCTAAACTTCTTGGAGTCACCCTGGCCAGTTTTCTCAATGTCTTGGACACCACCGTTCACAATGGAACCAACAGGTGCTCCATCTTTATAAGCATTACAAGCTTTCACTATATCAAGTGCCCTCACAAAGTAATGGCTACGAACAAACTCTTCAAAGTGCTGCACATTCATCGCAACTATTAACACTCAAGGAACCAAGAAACGGTTTTTTTATATTTAATTTATATTTAAAAACTACATTTTAAAAAAAATCTTTAATTTTTGTTCTTTGTTTCTGATGTGTGTTTATCATTTGTATTCATTTATTACTTTTAGATTATTTATTTATTTATTATGATAATTATATTTTTAAAAAAAAAACTCGTTGTCCAATTATTTACCTTTGGTGGTTTTCTCATGCTGTAAACCATTGTCTTTAAAGACAATAGGAATACGTTTTCACTGTAAACTTTGGAATGAGCCTCGCCTGATGAAGTCCCCTTGGTGGACGCGTAGCCAGGTTCGTTGAAGTATGGTTTTTGATTCAAGATGAGTGCTTGGATTGAGACAAGAAGCTGTAACATTGTGGACTCTTGTGGGAGCCATTTCTCCCTCTTGTTACCGGTCCATGTACCGAGAAGACTCAAGCATACTTTACCACAATTGTATAGGTTAGGATTGATTCTAAGCCCACCGGAATGGTAATGAACTTTCTGTCAATAAGAAAATGAAACTAGTAATCATCTTGAGAAACAGAACACACATTAAGGAAGTTCTTGAGGACATACTGGTGGAGCTGAAGGATAGTTATCAGGAAACTGAATATCGAAAAAGAAAAGACCGTCATGGTAAGGAGTCCCCTCAGCTCCAATGATTACAGCTCTCATAAGATCCATTCTTGATTCACATGCTCTGACAAATATTGTCTCTGTTTGCAAAAAAAAAATGAATAAAGTTTAAAAAAAAAACAAATAGAGAACAAGTATTAGTATATATACACCAACCTGGCAAATCACTCTCAAGAATCTTCCAATCTGCTTGAATTTTTTTCAACCAAGTCTTCGAGTGCTGATAAGATCAAAGAGTGTCAGATACAAAATTAAAGATTAAAGAAACAATCTCTAAGATGATAAGACTGTAACCATCATCACCTGCTTTGAAGATTTACCCTTGGAAAGATAGTGATGATCAGAGAAATCCTCAACAGTGTCAAATCTTTTAAAATCCCGCAGAAAATTAGCCTGAGCTGAAGGCACAACCTCAGAGCTAACAGGTCTTGAAGGTGGAGATGGCTCCATCACTATATCAGGAGTCTGAGGTTGAACCGCGACCGTTGTAGAAGTTTGATTGTTCTGAGCGAAGGAGTTCGACAGGGAGACAAAATCCAATGACTGAGGAGCAGAAGATGGAGGAGTTGCCAGAAATGGGTTTGAACTGCTTTTGCTTGATTTAGAAGTTCCTTTGCTGCTATAGTTCAGAAACCCACAAGGCTGAGTAGTAGACATCACCACTTTTACACCAGTTGGGATATCATTTAGAACCATTGTGTAGCTATCAACATCCATGGGAATCACATCATTATGATCATCTTGTATAGTCTTCCCTTTGTTCATCTTATCTTCATGATATTGCTCCACATCGATCACTTCAGGAACTACAGCCTACAACAAGATAAAACAGAGAAACAGGTGGCACAACCATAAACTAAAACGAATCTATTACAACTCAGGAGAAACTGTAAGAACACAGTCAATCAAAGCATGCAAAGAGAAACAAAACACAATTCAAGATTAAACCCTAAACCCAACATAAACTCTAAAGACATAGAGACAGCCCAGATGATCATTACTTCAGGAACTACACAGCCTACAACAAGATAAAGCAGCAAACTTTACATTCAAATTACGATTTTAGAAACAATAAAACAGAGAAACAACTGAGACAACATAAACAAACCCCACATAAACCCTAAACACATAGAAACAACCCAAATAATCATCACGCCTCTATTACAGCTCAGGACACTGTAAGAACACAATCAGTACAGCGGAGTCAAAACAAAATTCAATATTAAACTAAACCCACATAAACCCTAAACACAGAGAGACAACCCAGATGATCATCACACCTCTATTACAGATCAAGACACTGTACGAACAGAATCATTACAACGGAGACAAAAAAAATTCAAGATTAAACAAAACCCAGATAAACCCTAAACACTTAGAGACAACTCAGATGATCATTAAGTCAAGAACTACAGTCTAAAACGATATAAAGCATCAAACTTTACAATCAAATTACGATTTGAAAAACAAAAACAAATTAAAACAGAGAAACAAGTGACACAACATAAACAAAACCCACATAAACCCTAAACACACAGAGATTAACCCAGATGATCATCACGCATCGATTACAGCTCAGGACACTGTAAGAACACAATCAGTACAACGGAAACAAAAAAAAAGAACTCAGATTAAACTAAACCCACATAAACCCTAAACACACAGGGACAAATCAGATGATCATCACGCATCAACGAAGCCATTAGAGTAAAAAAGTTCAGTTTTTTGCAAGTACATCAGTAAAAATTGAGCACAGTTAGAAGCAATTAATAATGGAGAGTTAAGAGCAAAAAAGATGGAACCTTTCTGGGTTTTCGAGTTCTAGAAGCCGAACCTAAGAGAGGAGGAGGAGCGATCTCCACCACGTCAGGATCCATCAACGAAACTTCCTTGGAAAATTGATTCTTTCTGTTTCAGAGCTAAAAAGAAGAAAAGAAAGAGACTTTATCGTCGGAATTATAGGGAAGGTTAAAGATATGATCTTAGGGCTTCTTCACATTTGCGCCGTAGTAATATAAACAGAGTGAAGATCTTTTTTCTGAATAGCTTTGAATACCTTTTCAGTAAACCAATTCCTTAATTGTATTTTAATTAATGATAAATTACCACTTTTGGGGTTTAAGGCAACTAATAAGACTAGAAAGATGGTCTATGTTGATGGACCCCACAGAAACAGAACAACTATTTTCTGCATTTCTGCTGACGTGTTGTAATCGACGGTGTTTATTGCGCCAAGAGGGCAGGAGCCAAGAATTTACGGGCGTTAGATATGAGGACTGATTTAAATTAACGACTGGGAACTTACGGATTTATAAATTTCTTTTTAATTTTTCATCACTGATATTCACGGACCAAACCTAGCGAATCAATGAGAAGATAAGATAATCTTGAATAAGATTACACAAGAGTACACCAACAATAACGATAATTAAGTTTTTATGTGATATAAAATAAATAAGGAAGTAGGAATATGACTTAAAAAAAAATATTTTAGAAAATCAACAAGGAAGTTGAATATATTAAAAGGTGATAATTTGAAAAAAAAACATATTTTACAGTTTGGAAAATAGTGATAAAACAACTTGAGTTATTCTTGGGTTCACCCCTAGAGTGAACCTCTAGGTTCACCAACCAATAGAATTGAGTTATTTCAAATTTGATATCTTTTAAAAAAAGAAACAAAATCTTGTTCAATTATATTATGTTTTTAAAAATAAAATACAAAATAAATAAATAATAATAATTATTAATAAAAATGAAAATAAATCTTTTAAAAAAATATTTTAACACTAAAACACTAAACCCTAAACTCTAATCCTAAACCCTAAACTCTTGGATAAATCATAAACACTAAACCCTAAAATCTAATCCTAAACTCTAAACCCTTGGATAAACCATAAACAAACTCAAAAAACACTAAACACTAAACTCTAATCCTAAACCCTAATCCTAAACCCTAAACCCTTGGGTAAACCATAAAATAAAAATACAAAAGAATAAATAAACAATAGTAATATTTAAAAAAAAAATTAACAAAACACTAAACCCTAATCTTAAATTCTAAACCCTTGGGTAAACCATAAAATTTGTGGATAAATATTAAACATTAAATCAAAAATTAAATATTAAACATTAAATCGAAAATATTTTGCAATTATTTTTGTTTTTATTTATTTTTATCTTTTTATTTTAAAAACATAATATAATGTTACTATATTTTTTAAAAAGATATTTTCCGTTTTTTATATAAATATTATTATTATTTTTTTATTTTAAAACATAATATCACTTAACAAGATTTTGTTTCTCTTTTTAAAAGATCTCAAATATGAAATAACATCATCCTATTGGTTAAAGGTTCACCATAGGGAGTGAACCCAAGAATAAGTCGAACAACTTTATTCATACTCGAATTAAAATTGTATATTTTAATAACTAAAAATAAAAATTTGGAAATAGAATCAGCATCATTAAAAATAAAAATTTGGAAATATAATCATCATCATTTATGTCTAACATAAATATACTTTCAAGAGAAAATAAATATTTTAATTTTTAATTATTAAAATAACACTAATTAATATATTTAAATATTTAAAATCTTAACAACAAGTCTTATTCTTCATGCAAAACAAATCTCATTTTGATTCAGATTGTTAATGACGTTCAATTTATTTTTTAGATTTATAATTATATCTGCAGAGATTTTGATTTTAAAAGTTATAGATGTTGCATTAAATATTCTTCATAGTTTGATTGATATCAAAAACTTTATAAGTTGTGATTATTATAAAAAATACATTTATACTTATGAATCATTTCCAAAATGTGTTAAATATTTTTTTGCAATCTACCTTTTTACTTATCCAAGTACATAAATTAGTATGGGGGTAATTTAAAACAAAAGTCAGTCAAAATTATCAATAAAATATATTTTATTTATCCTTTTCAAAGTAATAATTAATATTGTGAACAACAATTTTATATATATCGAATGTTTTATAATATTATAATTTATTAAATAAAAGATTTAAAAAAAATCTAACAAATTTTAATCTATATCACTAAATTATTTTTTTACTAGGAAAATTTCTCGTAAATTTACGACGACTTTAGGAGGAGGAAAGTACGTAGCTTTTTTGTTTTCCTCGTAAAAGCCTCATACAGAGTTTATCTTTGTAAAATCGTCGTAATATTACGAGGAAATTACGTGGCATTTTCTTTTTCCTTGTAAACGCGTAGTAATATTTACTAGTAAAGTACGACGAAATTATTGACTACGATTTAGCGAGGAAACTGCAAGGAATATTTAATATGAAACATTAAAACGTGTATTCCACCTACTTTTCCTCGTAAATTCCTAGTAAATGCTCACCGACCAAATACGAAAATTGCTATAAATATCACCATTTGTGATTCATTTCAAACACACCAAAAAACACTAATAGCTTATAAAGCGTGAAAGAAAAAAAAATGTCCGGTCCTGAAAATATTTTTGAGTTGCGGAGGTGGATGTATACACACAGAGATA
>JABAYD010012674.1:0-13022 GCA_014822095.1 Diplotaxis tenuifolia
GGTGGTTGGGTCTGTAAATATTAGATTTCATTAAGGGTAGTTTCGTTTTTTACCACGATTTCGATTAAAATATGAATAAAAATATAATCTTTTTTATTGCTGGGGCAAGGAAGAATAGCGATGGGAGTGACTGGGGCAAGGAAGAATACGACTTTGCCTAACGATCTCATTTACTCCTCACCCACGATCTCATCTTCGATATTTCGACATCTTCTCAGAGTCGGCAAGATCCCGTGTATAAATAGGTTTGCTTTCCTTCCCTGATAATCATTCTCATAGCTCGCATACCATACTATTCTCTGAAATGGATAACGAAGAGTCTTTTCCTTCCGATTTCATCAACAACATATTCGTCACGGGAGCTCTGATTGGGCTAAGGTGATGACGAAATTCACAAGTACTTAAGGTTTGAAATGTTTATTTAGGTTTTTAATTGATGTATGGTTCTGGGTTGAATCGATTGTATTCACGTAGGTAGATATTTGAATGAATAGGTTTTCGTGTTAATGAGTATTGATTCTATTAAAGTAATTGGGAATTCAGATTTAGTTCTACAATTGCGGGATTATAACTCAAGATTTGTTCTTATATATTTGAAATCTTTTGATATTCTAGGTTTGTTTGATGATCCTTGTACTCCCACCAAGATCATGCAAGCCAAAGGAGCTTGATTGTTATACGGCTCGGGTAAGTTAACAAATTTTCTAGAGGATTAAGGCTCATCTTATCGTCTTCTTCTTTCTTTATGTAATTAGGTGGACCGGCAATGAAGTTTCTAGAGGCTTATGGGAGAAGAAAATTCATGAAGAATCTCTTTAGCTAGCTCTGTTCGTGACATTACGAGATTATTCAATCAACACGACTAAAGACCTTCTTAACTCCTTTGCCACAATCCAACTTCAATTACTCATTCAATGCATCTTATCTCTTTTCAAGCTGGTGGAACATATTCTATAAAAAGGTAAAAGGTTTGGGAAACAAGCTCCGAATTCTCTGCACAAACGAATCATATTTCTTAGGAAAAACCTTTTACAGTTTGTCTATTGTTGTGTTCTTCACTGGTTTAGTGATCTCAATTTTTTTTACAGAGCAAGATAGAGACCTTGAATGGTAATTCAAGGAGAGAATCGGAACTGAATGTTAATCAAGTCTAGAGACCCTCCTCACAGATCATCTGCTTCTGATAGCTTAGGATGGTACACATATCTCCCAACACTATCTTATGCACACATACACACAAAATAGGATCTCTACCCTGTTTCATATTGGCTATTTGAGTCTGACTTTACTTAATAGTTTGATCTTTGATTAATGAGAATGCCACGTTCTGCATCCAAGGATCTAGTGACTCATCTTCATCATTCCCTTAGTTTCCTCAACTAATATGCCTCATGATACCTGATACTGACAACTTTGGTTCCAAATCCTTTTTTATGAACTTTGGTTCCAAATCCAAGATTGGACAAAACAACGAGAATAATCTGTTTCATTGGTTTGGTTGTGACGAAGGAATGTGTGGGATGGAAAAAGTGAAGAAGAATGGAAAGATTGAGTGTCTGTTTGCAACTGGGTTTCTTTATCTTTTTGTTTTGTCTTTGCAAAAGAAGTTGTTTGAGAAGCAAGAATGAAAGTACGATTATGTATAGCAAATGATACCTGCGCTTCAAGACAATACACAATGTCTCACTGTTAAATATTTGTTTTATGAAGCAAAGAAAATAAGTTGAGATGGTTATTACAATGACATCTTCTTATCTAATTCAGCGGTAAACACACCAATTGAAACATAAATTACGGGCGACACTAACTCAATAAAACTAAACTATAAATGGTATCAGAATATAATCTATTAACTTCAAGACATTTACTAACCAATTGGCGAAACGTAACAGAAACTCACCACTCGCCTATAAATACCACAACTCTTATAAGCCATACATCATCAGAGATTCAGAAAACACTTAGTCATTCAGAAATAAACACTGGCCCACCACAGTCGTTCACTTGGAAAGTCCCCCTAAAGAAATCCAAGTCTACATTAGCTCGGGGGTGGCACTTTTCTCACGCACCACGGTACTAAACACTACCGAAGTAGTGCTGGTTCTGGCCCTAGCTGCAACAGACGATTAAATCTACGACATCAATCTCCAGCCGTTGTCACTCCATAGTGTATATGTCGTATGTTTACATGAATTAATAGCATGCATGTTGTATGGCCAAACCAGAGTTGTGTAATGGCTCATCACTTATGTGTACATCAATTAATAATTATTTATTAGAATTACTGTATTATTTACTACATCATCTATATTTGATATTTTAATATTTTAAAGTTCAAACTTTCTATTTAAAAACGATTCAAAACACTTGATCTAAAATTGTAGTACACAATATATCTTCTAAATAGAACATATATTATTAAAATAAATCAAGATTACCTAATGCAAATTGTTTAAAAACAAAAATAAATGGTCAAACTTTTAAAAGTAAATAAGAAATTAATTATGTATTGAGTAAAATCAATGTACACATTCTTCTATAAAAGGTAGTTAGATAAAAATAAAAAATCAATTATACTCTAAAAAAACTCACAGTAGTAGTTGTTTAAAAGTAATCAGTTTGCATGATATAGTTTATTCAAAAGTTCTTAAAAGTATGTTATTCCAAGTAGCAACAGTAAATATTACTCCCTCCGTATTCAAATGTAAGATGTTTTAGTTTTTTTTTCTTGTATACAAATGTAAGATGTTCTACTTTTAATAAATGCATTTTTACTTTAAAAATTAAATATAAATTAAAATGTAAACATATAAATGGTTGAGCTTTATTGGGATCCAAATAAACTTTTAACTAATTAAAGAAAAATCAAAAAGTAATATTCAAAAGTAAATATTTAATTTTTCTTAATATGTGTGAACAACCTTAAACATCTTACATTTATATCTAGATGGAGTATATTTTTATACTACCTTAGCTAATTTATAAAACAAGTTTTTAATTGATTCATTTTGAGTATTATCTAAGTCAAAAAAATTTAAAGAAAATATATAAGAGAAAAAAGTAAAAATAAGTTCAGAACAAATGTATAAGCTGGAAAAATAATTTATAGTTTATGTATTGAATTGAAAATTAATCCTGATTTATGTATTGAACTTTAAATTATCATTCCAAGTAATTATTATAAATATGTCATTACAAAGTATACAATGATAAATATTTTAAATAAAGTTATTTTCTAATTTTTTATTTATTCACGCGTCATGCCTGTAAGGCGGATTTATCCTAAAAAAGTGAAATTCAGATTCTTTGCGAAATTAAAAGAAAATAAAAAGAAAGAGAAGAACTCATAAAAAGCCCATAAAGAAACTTTTCAAAGAATTTCAAACCCATGAAAACCCAACTGAGTCAGGGGAAGGGGTCTTTCTCTCGAGTCTCCTCTGTCTTTTCAAAGCTTTGCTGTCCAAAGGAATCATATTCTTCTCTGCCTGCCCCTTCTCACACGACCGAAACGTCACCTTCTTCTTTTTGCCAACAACAATCATGGCGGCGACGACGGTTTGGCAGCCCCGGGACGATGGCCTCGCCGAGATCTTCACTCTTCTTGAACAACAGATTTCTCCTTCCTCTGCCGTTGACAAGTCTCAGATTTGGAAGCAACTTGAGCACTTCTCTCAGTTCCCCGATTTCAATAACTATCTCGTTTTCATCCTCGTCCGCGCTGAGGTTTCTCCCCGATTTCTCTACTCTCTTTCAGCCTCCCCTCTGTTTTTTTTATTCTTCTTACCGTATTGACTCAATCTACTTGTCGGGAGACGACTGGTCTTTAGAGTTTGGATCGTTGAATCTGTCTGTGCCCTAGTGGTTTGCGTCAGTTTCTTCAGACCAGAACTTTTTAGTTTTTTTTTTTCTGTTTCCTACTTGACTGAACTGATTTACTTTCAGATTTAGTTGCATTGTGATTCTAAGCACATGGTTCTGAGCTTGATGTGTACTTGTGTGATGGATGCATCAGGGTAAATCCCTAGCGATTCGTCAAGCTGCTGGATTGCTACTTAAAAACAATTTGAAGCGTGCGTATCCATCTATCGCTCAGGAAAACCAGAGATACATCAAGTCAGAGTTGCTGCCTTGTCTGGGAGCTGTGGACAGACATATTCGGACAACGGCTGGAACCATCATCAGTGAAATTGTTAATATAGAGGGAGTTTCTGGATGGGTTGAGCTTTTGCCAGCTCTTGTAACTTGCTTAGACAGTAATGATCTGAATCACATGGATGGTGCAATGGATGCATTGTCAAAGGTATGTTGCAGCTTTGAGCTTTTATTTTCTGTTTCTTTTTTTTTTCTTTTTTTTATTTATGTGTCTTATCGATCAGATTTGTGAGGACATCCCACAAGTATTGGATTCAGAAGTGCCTGGTTTAGCAGAACGCCCTATCAATATTTTTCTGCCTAGGTTTTATCAGGTGAACTATCTCATATTGGTTCACAGGTTTCTAAACACTTGCCAAGTTCTAGTTTGATTTCTTTTCCTACTGTTTGATTGGTTGCTGTATATTTTGAGCAGTTTTTCCAATCGCCCCATGCTTCTCTGAGGAAGCTTGCCCTGGGTTGTGTGAACCAGTATGTCATAATAATGCCTGCTGTAAGTACTGAGAAGACAGTTTATAATACTTTTTTTTTTGTTCTTCGTTTTATATTGGTATTAAGGACTGTGGATTGTAACAATCTATGTTTTGCAGGCTTTGTACAATTCCATGGATAAGTACCTTCAAGGGTTGTTTGTCCTCGCCAATGATTCTGTAGCAGAAGTCAGAAAATTAGTACGTGACTTATCTTAGATTGTTTTCTTTAGATGACACATGGTTCAGTAAGATTCTTATCTCATTTCAAAGTTCTTTTTTCTTAAGTATAATTTATCTTCTTCTTCTTCCGCTTAAAAGGTCTGCGCAGCATTTGTGCATCTGACGGAAGTCCTCCCCTCGTCAATAGAGGTATTTCTCATTGTACTTCTTATGTTTTGTTTTAGCTATTCGCCCACCCTGCATCTTAGATTTCTCGTCGTTTCTTTTTTGTCTATTTCAGCCACATCTCAGGAATGTAATGGAATACATGCTACAAGTTAACAAAGACCCTGATGAAGAAGTGGCTCTTGAAGCATGCGAATTTTGGTAAAATGATCTTCTGTGTTTGCTCTATAGATGATGGTTTTACACCTGTTTTTGTCTTTGTGTTCTGCAATTTTATTCTTTTTGGTCTGTTTTTTTGTTCATCCTTGTCCTCATTTTCCTCATCCTTGGCAGGTCTGCTTACTGTGATGCTCAGCTACCGACAGAGAACTTGAAAGAGTTTCTGCCACGCCTAATTCCAGTATAGTGTTGCTTTCTCCTTTTATTTTGTATATTTTTTGGGCACTTTATTATCATTTTGGTGTAGTTTGAAACTTTCATTAAATATATCTGTTTTAGGTGTTGCTCTCAAACATGGCTTATGCAGATGATGATGAGTCGCTTTTGGATGCGGAGGTTGTTAATTTGTTAATATTATATGTTTCTTCAACTTTCTCAGCGTATCATTGTCTATCATATATCATTTGAAAACTGTTCACTTTTGCAGGAAGATGAGTCTCAACCAGACAGAGATCAGGTGCAGTTGTTTGTTCTCGTGACTTTGATTTTTTTTTTCCTTATAAAAATTGATCCTCAGTTTTCATTCATTTTGCTTTTCCGACAGGATTTGAAGCCTCGTTTTCATACATCAAGGCTTCATGGATCAGAGGATTTTGATGACGATGTACGTGATCTACTTCTTTTAGTTCCATTTGATATGTTTATAGATGTTGCATAAGTATGTACTATTAATTTTAATAGATCCATCTTCAATGACTTATCTCTGGGTACAGGATGATGACTCGTTTAACGTGTGGAATTTGAGAAAGTGCAGTGCAGCAGCTATTGACGTTCTCTCTAATGTATTTGGAGATGAAATCCTCCCAGCACTCATGCCCCTTATTCAGGTAAATGTTATACCTCTCGGTCTTTCGAAGGGGATACAATAAACTAAACCCTGTTCTGTTCTTCCAAACTGCAGGCAAAATTATCAGCTTCTGGTGATGAGGCGTGGAAAGAAAGGGAAGCTGCTGTTTTGACCCTTGGGGCTATTGCTGAAGGCTGCTTTAATGGTCTTTACCCTCTCTTGTCTGAGGCAAGTTCGTTTTTGATCTAATGATTTTTCTCCGCCCAGTTAAAGTACTTCAATATGCTAGTGCCTTCTGCAGATCGTAGCATTTCTTCTTCCGCTTTTAGATGATAAGTTTCCTCTCATAAGAAGCATATCTTGCTGGACGCTTTCTCGATTTGGAAAGTATCTTATCCAGGTATGATTTGAACATGAGATTTCGTGCCTCAATTGCTTCAAACGGTCTTCAGATGACTCATTGCTTTTCTTTTCTAGGAAATTGGCAATCCAAAGGGTTATGAACAGTATGAGAAAGTTCTTATGGGTCTTCTCCGCAGGCTCTTGGATTCGAACAAGCGGGTTCAGGAGGCTGCATGTTCAGCTTTTGCAACTGTTGAAGAGGTACCATGTGAATTTTATGCCACACCTAGGAGTAGTTGATATGTGGATAGTGTGTGTGAATATATTCTCTGACCATACAGGATGCTGCTGAAGAGTTAGTGCCACACCTAGGAGTAATACTGCAGCATCTAATGTGCGCTTTTGGAAAATATCAGGTCATTAAATCCTTTGCCATGATAAATATCTGTGACGGCCTATTATCTACTTTAAACATATGTGTCCATACGTCTACGTAACATACAATTTTCATATCACAGAGGCGCAACTTAAGAATTGTTTATGATGCTATTGGGACTCTGGCCGATTCGGTTAGGGAAGAGTTGAACAAGGTATAACGATTGAGTTTGTCTAATGTTTAATTCTTTAACTTTAGCTGCTTTACTTCTATTTTCATTCATATACTGGTGCTAGTATAAATTTTCATGCGTACTTTATATTCTTCCTTCTTCAGCCGGCTTATCTTGAAATCCTGATGCCTCCGCTGGTAGCAAAGTGGCAACAACTTTCAAATTCAGATAAAGATCTATTTCCATTACTGGAATGCTTCACGTCTATTTCTCAGGTATGCTTTATTTGCCAAGGGCTTTAGAATATCTGTAAAGTCGTGAATCTGTTTCACCAAATGAAACTAAGTTCAGTGACCTATTGTAGTGAAGGTACCTAGGTTTTGGTTGTCCTATAAACACTGAAAAAGTAAAAGGCCAAAACTTTGTTAATAGTTAAACCTGAAGTTTTCATCTTTACAAGAATGTTAGACTGTTTGCAGCATGAACTGTATGTCTAACAAATTGTGTTTCCATATTCCAGGCTTTAGGTGTGGGGTTCGCTCCATTTGCTCAGCCTGTTTTCCAAAGATGCATGGATATCATCCAACTCCAACACCTGGCTAAGGTTTCATTCTAAAATTTATGAAATTATATCTCATTGGACTATTGTAGAACGGAGAATTAGAACAACCGTTACCTATTTTATTGCCTTAGCTATAGATAGGCAGTCATAGGGCTGAGCTTAGTAACAGTTCGTCATATTTCAGTGGGGCATATACATTACTATTGCATGTATTTTTGATTGATGAAAGCTTGCCTTGTGGTGTTTGAAGGTTGACCCTGCTTCTGCTGGGGCTCAGTACGACAGAGAATTCATTGTTTGTTCCCTTGATTTGCTTTCTGGACTTGCTGAAGGGCTTGGCAGTGGGATAGAGTCTCTGGTACCACCTTTTCTCACTCAGTGAATAACTCTTATAGCTGCCGCTCGACGTTGTTGGGATAATATAACAGATATGCCAAACGGATATATTTCTTAATCCATCGCTCTTTTGCAGGTTTCACCAAGTAATCTCAGGGATCTGCTTCTCAAATGTTGCATGGATGAAGCTTCTGATGTCAGACAAAGTGCTTTTGCTCTTATGGGGGATCTTGCAAGAGTAAGCTGCATATTCATTTGTACTTTAAGCAGTTCCCTAATAATATTAAAACATAATTGCAACGTCTTTCTGCTATATAGATTAGTGTTATAAAATTATAATGACGTTTGGCTACCATTGACAGGTATACCCGGCCTACCTACAACCCCGCATGGCTGAGTTTCTTGAAATTGCAAGCCAGCAACTGGTTGGTATCCAAGTTTCACTCCGGCGATGCCAAATTCTCTTCTTCTTTTTTATTGATCATATCTATCTATGGTTTTGTACAGAGTGCAAACCTCATCAGAGAAAACCTTTCTGTCGCCAATAATGCTTGTTGGTTCATTGGAGAATTAGCGATCAAGGTAATGCCAAAAATACTATTTTTTTTTTTTTGCTGCCGAAGCTTGAAGTTTTTGGTTAAAGCAGAGCAGAGCTGTGAATGATATGAACTCAATGTTTCAGGTTCGGCAAGAAGTCTCACCAATTGTGACCAACGTTGTCTCTTCCCTAAGCCTGATCCTTCAGCATGGTGAGGTCAGTCCAGCAGCCTATAAAATCAAGAGCATCTTGGCCATTTCTGAGTCTATTGACTGTTGTAGCTGGCGAGATTAACTAATTTTTCTTTCTTGTGAAACAGGCTGTGAATAAGTCACTAGTGGAAAACAGTGCAATAACCCTTGGGCGACTAGCATGGATTCGTCCAGACCTCGTCGCACCTCACATGGAGCAGTTCATGAAGCCATGGTGCTTGGCCTTGTCAATGTTAGTGAACCTTTAGTGTTGGAAACTTGATAAACATTATGAACACAATACCTAGGCAAACTTGTAGTCTTTACACTCCAAACCTCTCTGCTCTTTGAAACAAGTTTCTGTTATACTTTTTTTTTTTTCTGTAGGGTACGTGATGACATTGAGAAAGAAGATGCATTTAGAGGGTTATGTGCAGTGGTATTTATCTCTACTTTTTGGTTTGTGTTTGAAACATGCATGTTAAGTTTGATGTCAACAGAGTGTTCTCCATATATTCAGGTTAAAGTGAATCCCTCAGGAGGTGTCAGCTCACTTGTTTTCATATGCAAAGCCATTGCAAGCTGGCATGTAAGTGAAAAGAAAACCAAAATGCGACTCTCTCGTAACTAAATTCAATCTTGTTACCGACCTCCTTTGGAACTTTTTTTATCACAGGAAATAAGAAGCGAGGACGTCAATAACGAAGTCTCCCAAGTTCTGAACGGCTATAAACAGGTAAGATGTGCTCAATTTAAGTTCAGCTTTTAATCATCACAAGCACTGGCCTCGCTCTTAATATGATTCCAAGTGTTTAATGTCTTTTTTTTTTTCCTTTTTGGTTCAGTTGCTGGGAAACTCATGGGCGGAATGTTTGTCTGCTTTGGATCCTCCTGTAAAAGAAAGGCTTACGAGATATGTTTGATTGTACAACACCGCTTAGTCTCTCAAAATCAAAGAGATCTGCTTTATCTTACTGGTCGCAAACATCAAATCGATTTCACAGTCTGCGCAGAAAACGCCCTGTGAACATTTTTATTTGCATGATTTAATGAAGGGTAAAGTCACAAGAGAAAGAGAGAAACAGTACAAAGTTTGTGTCTTTGGGGCTCTTCGGATATCTTCTACGTCCTGTCTTTTTTTTTTTTTTCTTTTCTATTTCTACGTCAATTATGACTCCTTTATCTTTCACGGGCAACGTGGTATGGTGGTTGGTTTGAGCAGTTTTGGTTAAGATTTCTCAACGGAAAGAGCTAATGAAGTTTTAAGATTCATTGTACTTCTAACTCGTGTGAACTATTGGACCTGTGGATACCAATAAGTAACAACAAAGTGATTTGGATTTTGTGTATTTTTCTTCGGCCATTTCCGTTTTGACTTTGATTTACTAATCCACTTGTGTTGTGTTAAATATTAACTACAACTGTTCCCAGTTGCATTTGCATATCTCCCAGTAGAATATAATCTAATCCCAATAGTGTAGGTTCCCATAAGTAGTTATAAACATAAAATCAATCTCTTAGTAAGCCGCCGCTGGCTATTTCTCCGGTATTGTCTCGCGATAACTCCCGACCACAATCATAAGCATAAGATATTGTATCTATATCACATTCAGCTATACTTAGTGATATTTCTCGCTAATTCCTACTTGCTTTTGTTTTCAGGCGACAAGTTTTGTTACTGTAGGCACTTTTAGTCTTCAGATGTATGTGTATCACTCATCCAAACAAGCGGGTCTCGAAACTCACTGGAAACTGCCCAACCTCAACTAAAGCCTGCAACAATCACTCCCGGATTTTAGCAAAACGAAAAAAAAAATCACTCCCGGATCAGAAAAACTTCCAATGGTCTTCTTGTAACACCTTTGATCAAGTTTAAGTAAAGTATTTTTCTTTAAGTCAAAGTTAACTGTGTAACAATCAAGAACATGCACGATTAATTAGCTAAACTCAAACCAAATCAAAGATGCAATAGACGTGTGCCTAGATATCCTGGGGTTCACAAAACAAATCCAGAGACTCCAAATCAACGTCAAACACACATCACATATACATGTAGTTGCAAAAAGGCGCTACTCTCCATCTGTTTAGCCTAAGCTACAATAGTCCAAGTGGACACCAAAAAGTTACCTGCAAAACAAGCAGAGTTGTGAGATGCTAATGTTCGCAGTGAGATGGGTTCTCTACACCACATAATAAAGTCCCCGCTAAACTAAAATAATAATTATCACGCAAGAAATCAAAATATGCAGTGACCATGACACTAATGCAGACGCCATTTGTAGATTATATTTTCATGTTTCCGCTACTTTTTATGTTAGCAGTCATCTTTTCACGTAAGCATATAACTACTATACACAATGTTATCAACTCAACCAATACAACAAAAAAAAAATCATTATGTTAAGGATTAATATGGTTGAAATAGTATTTATCTGATTATATGTTGTTGTAATTATCATTATCTTATAGATAATGTTTATCTTTTCCTTATAACGGTGTATTTAGTTGTATATAAAGAGAGACATGAATGAAAATAAAATCTATCATTCCACAACACGTTATCAGCACGACCGCCAACGCTAAACTAAAAACCCTAGCTCCCTCTCTCTCTAGCGGCGCCTCTCTCCTCCTAAGTCGCCGGCAAGCTCTCTCTCTCTCACCTCACCGGAAATACTTGGAGTGTGGTGATCCGTACGCGGTCTTCTCTCCGTCTCTCGGTGGTCCGTTCAACCCTACAATCAAACAAAAAGGTAAAAGATCTATAAACTTAAAAAATATAGATCTTAAGGTTATAAACCCTAAAATGTACCAAAATCGATTCATGCAAGCCGCATGGTGTCAATATATACAATAACCCGAGAACTTGTTTAAAACCGTGAGCTTGAATCCTATCGCTCTATTTGATAAAACCAAAAGCTTATGCATCACATGAACTTGGTAGCTTATTCATGAAACCGTACGATTGATTCTATCGTCTTTCTTTAGTAATGATACAAATCGTTTTATGTTTTACTTTCCGTTTTGTTGCTCGCTTGTATCATCTTCACCGTTTTGTTTATTGAATCTGAACCTGTCATCTATGTGATGATTGTGTAAACCGTTTTGAACCCGAGAGCTTATAAGATCCTAGATCCTTGAATTATCTTGTTTGTTTGAAGAGCATGGATCCGTTTTTGAAACTTGATAACTAGAAACATACGCCGTTTTGGTTACTTAAAACTGAGAGCTTGTTTCGTTTTTGATTACCGCAAAACTGTTTTGTTTATATGAATGAACCGGAGAACTTGATCATCGTTGAACCGAGAACTATGAACCCGGTTTTGAACCCGCATTGCTTGATCCATGTGAACCTACTTGTATCGATGAACTAGAACCTACTTATATCTAAGTATATATAGACCCTGTATATTTCACGAACCGTTTGTTTTAAACCAAGAAAGATTGATCGCTTGCTTATAGAAGTTTGTGTAGATCTTATAGTATCTAACGCTTTAGGATTGATGTTTGAATCGCATACATGAATTCGATAATAGCTTGATAATCATTCCCTGCATATAAGCTTGAATAGATCTTGTGAACTATAACTTGTTGAAAACGTTACCGGTATTACTTACTTGTCTACTTGATCTTATATATGTTTTCCCGACTTTGAAACTTCGTTTGATATTGAACAAGAACCGTTTTGATTAATATATGATCTGATCATTTGAGACTCACCGTATTTGATAGTATTTGAGCTTACTATATCGTTTGAAACCGGCTTGACATTGAACTTCATCGCTTGAAACATGGACATCACACGCTTGCATCAACTTAAAACCGGAACCACATTACTATAACCGAGAGCTTGAATCCATAAGATACCTTGAAATCTCTTTGATGTTGAAATGAGGCCTTGAAAACCTCTCTCTCTCGTTTTATGCTCGTTCTTGTACTGTGGCTTGTTCACCGTCTGAAAATTAATTTGCTTGAAACCCTCATGCATATTTTGTTTCACGTATTGATGTCTCTTGTTCTATGTCACCATGAACTCGTCATGTTTCAAGTTTAAAACCAGAAACCATATTACTCCAACCTAGAATTTGAAACTTAAAATATGAAGTTGATTGTCTTGTACTGCTCGAGAGTTGTTGAAAACAGAACTTAAGAGGCCTTGAAACCTCAATTATTATGTCGCTTGTACCGTAGTGTTGATCGTCTTGCTCGTCTTGCTTTTGCCTGAACATCCGCATGATCGTTAATGTCAAAAGCGAACATTTTTTTTACGTGCTTTGCACTCTTCGGCAAATACAAGCGAACATTTTTTTTACGTGCTTTGCACTCTTCGGCAAATACAAAGACATGTTGATTGTTTACGTGATTTGTTTACACTCGTTTTTATTGACTTCTAATGCAAATGAAAAAAAAAATTATATAAAGCATTATTATAAATACATATATATAACAAAGAAAAATATATACCCCTCCTATATATATAAAAGTATATATAAATAATAATAAAATTATTATATATATATATATATATATAT
>JABAYD010012677.1:0-12051 GCA_014822095.1 Diplotaxis tenuifolia
ATTTAACGAGGTTTATGAAATCATCAGACGTCAAAACAGCGAACTATACACTTATTTGCAAACTGCAGATATTAAAATGTGGGCTCGTTCACATTTTCCAGGAGACAGATATGATATCATGACAAGCAATTTTGCAGAATGCATAAATGGCGTGCTTAAGGAAGAAAGAGCGTTTCCTGTTGCCTATTTTGTGGATTCTATTAGAAAAATTCTTTCAAGATGGTTTGCGGAAAGACGGGAGAAAGCTGCCTCGTTGAAAACAAACTTCACCGAAGAAGCTGAACTCGTGCTGCATATGAGACACGCCAACATGAGTACATTAACTGTTCAAACCAATTTCTATTCTTAATATAACAATTTCTAAGTTATCTATTACTGTTTCACAAATTTCTACAAAGACAATGTCTTGTTCTGATTGCATGATTAATAAGAGCCATAAATTATCTTTTTCTACTTCAAGTTTAACATCTACTCGTCCCCTTGAGATTATTTTTTCTGATGTCTGGTCATCTCCTATTCTATCCTCAGACCATTACAAATATTACCTAATTCTTGTTGATCATTACACCAAATATACATGGCTCTATCCTCTAAAACTTAAATCCCAAGTCAAGGAGATACTTGTAGCATATAAGGAGCTAGTGGAGAATCGTTTTCAACATCGAATTGGGACACTATTCTTAGACAATGGTGGAGAGGTTTTGGCATTGAAGACATACCTTCAAACGCAGGGGATCTCGCATCTTACTTCACCTCCTCACACACCCGAACATAATGGTGTAGCTGAGAGGAAGCATCGACATGTGGTAGAAACAGGGTTGACGCTCCTCTCTCAAGCAAATATATCGAAGACTTACTGGCCGTTTTCCTTTGCTGCAGCCGTTTACTTGATTAATCGGCTTCCAACACCCAACTTAGACTTTGAATCACCATACCAGAAGCTGTTTCACAAGGCTCCCAATTACACTCAATTAAAGATCTTCGGTTGCCTCTGTTTTCCGTGGCTGAGACCCTACACAAAGCACAAGCTCGAAGATCGATCAAAACCGTGTGTATTTTTGGGTTATTCTACAACTCAAAGTGCCTACCTTCGTCTTCATGTTCCCACTCAAAGGTTGTACACATCTCGCCATGTTGTCTTCGATGAATCCATGTTCCCATTCTCTGCCTCACAAGCACTCCGGTTTCCAATTCTGATGTCAAAGAGATGGGTTCTTTTCCGCCATTCCACCAACCCGCCACTATGGTTCCTATACGACATCAACCTCGACATCAAGAGACTTTTTCCCCGTGTTTGGATCCTCACCCACAACCGCAAGTTCAATCGCCGTCATCCCATCGACAAACTCAGGTATCGTCTTCTTCCTCTGCTTCCCCGTTACATTCTTCTTCCTCCTCAGACTCTGAGCCCACTGCTCCAAAACAAAATGGGCCACAACCCACGGCCCAGATACCCACTCAATAATGAAGCCCAAAACCAACAACAAAATCTCACTTCATCCTCACCAAATCCTCAAACCCATTCCAATGAAACCAGTGAACCAGAAATTCAGCCACCGTTAAATTCTCAAACTTCCCAAAACCTAGAAAATCCAGTTTCGGTCATTACCGATCCCACACAAAATCAACATCCGATGCGAACAAGAGCTAAAAATAAGATTGCCAAGCCAAATACGAAGTTCAATCTCACCATCTCACGCCAGCAGATGAAACGTGAACCACGAACTGTAGCTCAAGCGTTAAAGGAAGAACGGTGTTGTAAAGCCATGACGACGGAGTATGATGCACAGATAAAAAAAGTTACGTGGAATCTTGTTCCTCCCGAGCCATCTCAGAACTAGTCTGGTGATTAAGACGACGACGATACAGTTGGTTCTCTATATTGCGGTAAATAGAGGATGTGAATAATGCATTTTTGCATGGAGAGCTTCAAGAAGAAGTGTAGATGCATGACTCAACCCCCTGGCTTCGTTAATAGAGATCACCCGGAATATGTCTGTCGACTCAAGAAACCCATTTACGGGCTCAAGCATGCTCCTCGAGCTTGGTACATGGCGTTAAAGAATCATCTTCTAGAGATTGGTTTTAAGAACTCCTTGGCTGATACGTCACTTTTTACTCACACTGTTGGCTCTCAGCAAACTTATATTCTTGTGTATGTAGATGACATCATAGTCACCGGGAGTAATTCCAGTCATGTCTCCTCTGTCATGAACTCACTGGCGAATCGCTTCTCAATCAAAGACCCTGTTGACTTACACTATTTCTTAGGTGTTGAGGTTACAAGATCACCAAAGGGTCTTCACATGATGCAACGAAGGTACATCCTAAACCTGCTTGCTAGAACCAATATGTTGGATGAAAAGATAGTTTCAACACCGATGCAAACAACACCAAAGTTGACATTGAATGATGGTCCTCTGTTAAGTGATGCTTCGCAATATCGTTCCATCGTCGGCAGTTTGCAATATATGGCCTTTACTAGACCAGATATATCCTTCGCTGTAACCAAGCTCTCACAATATATGCATCAGCCAACGGAGTGTCATTGGCAAGCGGTTAAGAGAGTGCTACGCTACCTAGCAGGGACTCCAATTCATGGTTTGTATATGAAAGCAGGTTCACCGCTAGTACTTCATGCATTCACCGATGCGGACTGGACTGGTGATTGCGATGATTATGTCTCCACAAATGCGTATGTGATCTACCTTGGCTCCACACCCTTCTCGTGGTCTTCCAAGAAACAGAATGGTGTAGCTCGCTCATCTACTGAAGCAGAGTACAGGGCAGTTGCTAATACGACATCCGAGGTGCATTGGATTTGCTCGCTACTTCAAGAACTAGGTATTAAGATTCATGTTGCTCCTGTTATCTATTGTGACAACGTCGGTGCAACGTATTTATGTGCTAATCCAATTTTCCATTCGAGAATGAAGCACATCGCCATTGACTATCACTTCATTATGAATCTTATTTAGTTGGGCATTTTTCGGGTTTCTCATATATCTACACGAGACCAGCTAGCATACGCTCTCACGAAACCTCTCAAAAAACACCAATTCATCACCGCAACGTCCAAGATTGGAGTCACAAGAGTGCCTCCATCTTAAGGGGGTATATAGAGGAATGAGATTGTATATATGGAAAGGTCTATTATGTAAATGTAATAACCCTAGCTAGAGGTCTTACTCGTGTACTATATATTGTAACATCTTGATTCTAATACAAAGCACATTTCACAATCTACACATGAGAGGTTTGTAGTTCCAATCAAGATGTGAAGGGTTTTCATCTCTTGAAAGAGTTCTTTGGCAACATTACGTTTTCTTAATTAACAAAACCCTTGGATGAGACTGGTATATGAGACAATTTTTCGTAAAAGTCTCATACCTACCGTCATCAACCAGTTTAGCCTTACAATATCCATTTATAAAGAAAAGATAACACATCAGGAACACATCAATTGCTAGCCATTAGATCCAACATATCTGGTTAGCTTCATATAAGCGGTTCTCCATGCACAACCCGTGTATCAAAGAAGTGTGTATATGTAATGGTATAAGGATCTATGCCTCTTGTGAACATCTCATTGTACGATTCTTCAGCTTCAGAAAGCTTTCCCTCTTTCACAAAACTATCATCCCATCTACCAGCATTACAAAAAGCCTCCTAAAGTTGAGAGTTGTAGGTAAAAGCCACCTGCTTTGGTTTCCATTTCATTGAAAAGGCTGAGTGCATCGTCGAGGTTCCCATATTTACAAATATTGTCAATGATTGATGATATTTTATATGGCAGGATCGAGCTTGGCCTTTCTCTATTTTCTATCTTATCTATGGTGAGAAGATCCAAGGCAAAGGCAGTGTTCTCTCACTTACACATTTGTTCAAAATCAGACCGACGGTAGGTAAATGTGTCGGACATCCAGTAGCCATCATTCCACAATTGTTAGTTTATTATTTAACCACAGATCATATGCCATCCCTTGAAGTTCAATTTTCTTGCATAGAGATAACAATAGATCATACTACTGTTTCGTTTTGGAACTGAAGTAAACAACCAATTAACAACAAGTATTGTTAATTTATTATTTAACCACTACTGTCAAAAATTTTACAAAGAATGAAGGACTTATCAATGACAATGATATGTGGTATATCATTCAGGTTGGTTAATCACCTTATTTTCAGATTTATCAGTCACTCCGAATTAAATAAATTATCAAAGCAATATTTTTGTTGTAGGAAAAGTCTAATTTTAAACTTTTCATCAAAATAGTAGAGAAAATACCACAGCCCACAGGTGTTGTAGAATGCACGTGCGACTCAGGCACATCATTACGCACATCTGGTGAATTTCTATCAAAATCATCCTAGAAATAAAAGGGCCGAGTACAGTACATGTGTGTCTCACTCACATAAACAAAATTGCCAGAGGTTTGAGTTAGGTTACTTTGGCTTTGGTTCAAAGCAAAAGGATTCACATATTGAAGTAACAACTAAAGCCAAATGGAGTCGTAATAAAGTATACAATTTAGCCAAGAAATTATTACATGATATATATACATGTCGAAGATGATGTAAATAAAATGAATTGATAATGGTTGGTACCGTATATACTATGTGTGTGTTTGTGTTGTGAGAAGATTACTTAGCCTTTACTTTTCTCAAAGAGAAAGCTTCATGCATTATTTTGAGTTGATCTTACCTGTCCTTTTTTATTTTCTTTTATTTTTCAAGTGGAAAATATATGTTTATGTTTCTCTTAACGAACAAGGATTCAAGGATGCTTCACCCTCAAAATGCGCGTTGATTGTTACAGAAACGAAAGATTGGTCTAGTCTTGAAGTGGTGATTAGCTGAATTCACCAAGAGAGTCCCGATTTGAATCTCAGTGATACCCTAAACCGAATGAAAATTATCATGCATATACATCAATCCATAAATCGAATATTGTTTAGTTACTATTATTCTAGCTTTTCTAAGAGCTTATTTTGATAACGTGAAGGATGCTGAAATATGGTTTTACTGGAACATGCATGAAACATAAAATTCACTTTTGATTCTAATTCTGACTAGAAAGCTATGTTTAGGAAGCAAACAAATTCTTTAATAAAATCATTATATGCCATGATCCGGAAATATAAAAAGATAGAGCATAGACTTATGGTGGTATACAAGTAGGAAACAATGTGGACAGTGAAAATGAGATGAAGTATGCTTCTAAAAGTGTTGAAGTATAAATGTAATTATTAAGATGGTGCTTCTATAGTCCCTTTCTCTAGGTGAGGATTGAGACAATCTATAGAACCTTTGAATCCACTCTTCTCTCCAAACTCTACTTTTCTATAACAACAACTTCAGAATAGATTAGTTAAGCGAATTAGATTACATTTTAATGTCATTAAGCAATATAATGCATTTAAGAAAAATATATTCTTCATCTGAAAGGCTTTGGAAACCAGTTCAAGATAAATCCACCTCACCAACCTATTAATCACAAAACTAATTAACATTAACAACTTCATTTTTTTCAATTACTATTTAGTTATATCCCTAATCCTTTATTGGTTGCTCTTATATTTACATCATTCTTACTCCTGCTCTCACAAACATACTGACATTTTATAGAGCCTCGAAGATATATTTTTTTGGGTTCATTACTTTTACTCTTTCATTTTAACTCAGATGCAACCCTGGAGAAGAAAGTTTCCATTGTTCGAAACAGGATTAACAATGAAACAGAGGAAGAACAGTAACCTCTCGATCTTCGTCGTCGTCTTCTCTGTCTTCCTCTTCGGTATCTTCATGTACAACGAAGACGTCAAATCCATCGCCGAGTTCCCTTTCTCAACCTCAAAACCAAGCGACGTCCAAGAGAGCCAAGACGAGGCTAAACCCATCACAGAGGTTACGACACTGCCAGTTCAAGAACCGATCAAGAACTCAGACCCAGTTCTCGATTCCGCGGGAAACGCAGACCCAGTTCAGGAATCGGTCAAAAGCCAAGACCTTGATCATGATTCAGTTACAGAAACAGAGCGATCGAAAACAGAGGAAGAGAAGAAGATTGAGCTGTTTGCTGCGACGGAGGAAGAAGACGACGTGGAACTGCCGCCGGAGGAGTGCGATTTGTTCACCGGAGAATGGGTTTTCGACAACGAGACGCATCCGTTGTATAAAGAGGATCAGTGTGAGTTCTTGACGGCGCAAGTGACGTGCATGAGAAACGGAAGAAAAGATTCTCTGTATCAGAACTGGAGATGGCAACCCAGAGATTGTTCTTTACCAAAGTAAACCGGAAAAGCTCTGTTTTTTCCAATTGGTTATGGGTTGGTTTAGTTTCGGTTTAGTCTAATTCGTCTCGGTTTTGTAAAGGTTCAAAGCGAAACTGTTGCTGGAGAAGCTACGAAACAAGAGAATGATGTTCGTTGGAGATTCTCTTAACCGGAATCAATGGGAATCAATGGTTTGCTTGGTTCAATCAGTGGTTCCTCCCGGTAGAAAGAGCTTGAACAAAACCGGTTCTCTCTCTGTCTTTAGAATCGAGGTAATATACAGAGTTTTGACTGATTAATTTGTTTTATAGGACTATGAGGGTAGTTAGCAATTAATTGTTGTTTAATGTTAAAAAGGATTATAATGCAACGGTGGAGTTTTATTGGGCGCCATTTTTGGTGGAATCAAATTCAGATGATCCAAACATGCATAGTATACTTAACCGTATAATAATGCCTGAGTCAATAGAAAAGCATGGAGTCAACTGGAAAGGCGTTGACTTTCTTGTATTCAACACTTACATCTGGTGGATGAACACATTCGCCATGAAAGTCCTGTAAGTGTTGCTACTACACCATTGATATGTGCATGTTATAAAGTTGTAAATTGAGATTGTGTAATTGTCGATAAAGCAGACGAGGATCGTTCGATAAAGGAGACACTGAGTACGAAGAGATCCCACGGCCAGTAGCGTACCAGAGAGTGTTAAGGACTTGGGGAGATTGGGTGGAACACAATATAGATCCTCTACGTACCACTGTTTTCTTCGCTAGCATGTCTCCTCTCCATATCAAGTAACTAATCCCTTAACAATCATTTAGACATTACGTTATAAGATAACTGTGTTTTGCTTAGCTGCTTGATGAACTGATCGTAGATAGTGATGCTTTGCTTGCAATATGAGACTACTCACTACTGGATCATTTTGTTTTTCTTGGATTAGCTTATTCGTTCTACGTTATAATATGAAACTTTTATTTGTTTGCCTTCCAAGTTACATAAAACCACATGTCAATCATTGATAAGTACCGTTTTTATTGTGAGCTAAACTTGAAAACCAAGCAACTAGCAGAAAGTAGATAACAAGTCATTTATTCTTTGAAAAGCCTACAACATAAGCATACTGTTGTTTATTATATTATAGGAGCTTGGACTGGGAGAATCCAGATGGGATAAAGTGTGCATTGGAGACGACACCGATCCTAAACATGTCAATGCCGTTCAGCGTAGGAACAGACTACAGGCTGTTTTCAGTAGCGGAAAACGTCACGCGTTCTCTTAAAGTTCCGGTTTACTTCCTCAACATTACAAAACTGTCTGAATACAGGAAAGATGCTCACACTTCGGTTCACACAATCCGACAAGGCAAAATGCTGACGCCGGAGCAACAAGCCGATCCCAACACTTATGCAGATTGTATCCATTGGTGTCTTCCCGGTTTGCCTGATACGTGGAACGAGTTCCTTTACACACGTATTATTTCCCGTTCGTGACCTAAAAATAACAAAAGAAAAATGTTTTGGAATCTCTCTTTATAAACACCTTTCTTTCCTCGAAATGTTATTATTTTGATGTCATAATGTTCATAATTTTCCTTAATTGTAATTGTGAAATGTTTTCTTCTTTAAATGATTTTTAGAGTGTCCATTAGGATGAAATTGAAGGGTCTTTTAACTGTTTTTGTAACTTTGGAGTGAGGTGGAAAGCAAAGGATGCCAAATGTTTTTTTGTTTTGTTTGGGGTCAATTAATTGTGTAAAACTTGCCCACATCGACTGTATCTTTAAACATTTGGTATGTTGTTCACCGGAGAAAATAATATATGTAAAGGTCAATCTGTGTCCATTTCTCGTTTTTTTGTTGTTGGAAATGATCATGAACTCATATGGACACATATAGAGGTCACTGATCTCATTTCACAATGTTAAACAATCATCAATAGTAAAATATTTTCTAAATGAACTTATTAGTTTGAGTCAAAAGGTTTGTGAATAAGCCAGAGTATAACAAAACTAAACGCTTAATATCCCTCAGCCAAAATTTGATTAAGCAACACAAGTTTTTAAGAGAATACAACAACCATAGATTAAGAAGCAGCAGCAGTTTATTAGAGATTTCAACCAAAAGATAGCTTAAGCAGCAGCAGTTTCCAGAAGCTCCTGATCGAAATGCCATGTCCCTGAACACATAAAACAAAGTGTGAGACATGGAGGGTACAAAATAAGTGATGTGTTATTATTTTAAAAATTGAGAAGACTAATGATTACCATGTCCTTTGCCGAGTCTTCTGAGCTGAGAAACGTATTCAGAGATTTTCTTAATTGCTTCGACCTGCGCAAGTAATTGTTAGTTTAACTTCATTAGATTGCTTTTTTGACCAAGCTTTAGATCACTATGTCTTTGCCACTAACATAGAACGTGTTCCTTTGTGTTATATGTTTACCTGTTCGTTCAAAAACTCGCTCTCAATGAAATCTGCCAACTGGACATCATCATTCTTTGAAGCCACCTATTATTGTACACATTATTCAAATGCAAACATTAGACAAAAATTACTTGAATAATGCCATAAACAAGAATTGGATACAAAGGTGTAATGGTCTTTACACTGTGCACGTTTAAGAGTTTTTCATTGACAAGTTTCTCCAATGATAGAGCCAGCTCCATGGCTGCAACAAAATAAAGAAACATCATCATCGTTACTTTGCAAAATATGCATATTCCACAGAAAAAGGGTATCCATTTCTGATAAAAAAAAGTCACAACCTTTCCAAAGCTAATATATGATGTCAACTCTAACAAGTTTCTCCAAATACTAGATAATGAATTCCGCAGAAATGAGAAAGAGCTTTACCATAGAGAGCATCTCCTTTCTCAGCGTGGTCAAACTCAGATTGAGGCATCACCATGGGCTGTAACTTAACCCTCCCACCACGTTTGTTCTACAGAACCATAACAAAACAGTGTCAGAAACTAAACTCAAAAATGATAAGACTTTATGAATGAAACAATATTGGGCAAGGACCTGATACTCCATCAACATCTCAGCATGGTCTCGTTCTTCCACACTCGAGTCCTTGAAAAACCTGATTAACCACCACATCAAACAAACTCATTCATCAAACCAAAGGCACAAACTTTAATCAAACAATCGAATAAAAAATTTCTCACTCACTTGGCAAGACCTTTGAGAGCAACGTTGTCACGATCGAAGTAAGCGTACAAAGCGTGATACACATATGACACGTTGTATTCCACACTGCAGCAGAAAAAGATAAACCCATCAACGAAAACTCAGAAGGATTCAATCCAACAACGGAAAAGAAGAAGCTTACTTGATCTGCTCATTCACGGCGGCTTCACACTCAGGTGAGTACATATGTCGAGCAAGAGAAATCTGCGGACTCGAAGGGACGAGATCGAGTTCCTTCTTCACCTCCACAAACGGCTCGAAAACGACGCCGCTTAGTGGTTCCGTGGAGGCGCGAACAGAGAAGGAGAGGTTTTTTCTCGATGAAACGGAGGAGAAGAGAGGAGAGATGTCCTTCTTGACTCCGTGAGTGTTCATGAGGGGGAAGGCAGAAGCGGACTTGAGAAGCATTTTTGAATCTCTCTCTGAAGCGAAGAAATGGGAGGAGAGAAGTGAAGGGTTTGTGTGGAGGCGACTTGTGGCTGAGGAGGAAGGAGACTATAAAGCGAGGTTATGTTGGATGATGAGGCTGCGGATTTTTGACACGTGGATGGACAAGATTAAGAGATGGAAGTAGGGCGCGTGGTTGGCTTGTGGTGATTGCTTTGCTGGAAGATATTTTTTGTTTTGTATCGGTATTTGCGTTGATATGTCCCCTCTTGTTTTTTGACGTTTCATACTTTTGACCTTTTCAGCTTTTTGCTGTTGAAAGGAAGAAGCAAAATACGATTTTTCTTAGTGATAAAAATGTTAGATTTAAAAAAAACAAAGAATTATATTTAAAAACTATTTTAAAAGTCAAATATTTTTGTCATTAAATATAAATACACCTTAATTACCTAACTGTCCTGTTAAAATCTGTGTAAGTTCAGAATAATAATATACATAGTTAGCCTTAGGTACATGGTTGCTAGGGTTGGACGCGGGGCAAGTATTCGGAATTTTGCTATATTTGTAACCCGACTTGCCCTGCTCAAATAGTAAAAAAATCGGTTTGTATTTGTACTCGCTAATCCTAAATACTTGGTTAAACAAGTACTCGTCTATATTGAAGATACTTGTGAGTAATCTGTTAAACTTGTATTTGCTTTATATAAGGTAAAATTTATGTATGTTGGTTTTTAAAATAAATTTCATTTGGATGATTCTAAGAATAGGTGATTGTTTATATTATTTTTTTGTTTCATTTTTCTATTATAACCTATGTGGAGTAATATAGAGTATAATTTGGTTAAAAATGAGAAAACTATTTAATCTTATATACTTGAATAAAAAAAAAATATAATCTTTTTTTCCGAAATCAAGTACTTATTTTTTTGTAGTTATGACAACTTACGTTCCCTATAAATATGTTGTATACATCATTTTTCAGACTTCAAAGTATTTTATATATGTATTAAATTATCTGAAATAACAATATAGATGTTATAAATATTTTGAAAGTTAAGTAACGAGTCGAAACAAGTTAAGTAACGAGTCCAAACAAGTCAAGTAGCTAAAATAATTTTAAAACTTGATACTTGGCTTAGGGCATCTCTAACCCAAGACCTTATTTTAAGGGGATTTGAGGATTGATTGCTCCAACCATGAAACCTCAAAAAAAAACCCTTAAAATTTTATTTATTTGCATTATAATCCTTGACTTAATCAAAACTATTAATAATGACAATATTTCACAAATACATATAAAACATATAGTTAATATATTATAGAACACACAATATTACAATATTATATAATAAAAAATAATATAAATTACATATATAATAAAATAACATACATACATTTTTTTTTAGAAAGTTACGTATAATATACCACTTGTAAGATATGTAATATTTCAATATTAATGTAATTTACTTTAATTTATGTTATGTTTGTTTAGTGTATTTTTTATTTTGTATGAGTTTTATTTGATGTTTTTTTTTCTATTTATGTGAATTTTATTTTTATTTTGTATAGTATTTATTCTATTTTATTTTATTTTAGTGTATTTAAGTTATTCTAAATAACGTTAATTGATATTTCTATGAAATAAAATAATTGTAAGGACTAAAAAAGAAAATGAATAGTAATTTTGAGGTTTTGAATAGTGAAATTTCAAATTTGAGGTATCACTATTCAAAACCTCAAAATTTGAAGATTTGAAGTACGGTTAGAATGACAAAAACCTCAAAATTTGAGGATTTGAAGTTGGATTGAAAATGCCCTTAGCAAGTAATAAAATTTCATAACTTGTTGATTGCCTTGATTACGACAAGTATTTGCTTTTGCAAGACAAATACGGGACGAATAACGAATATTAACGGGTAATTGTGTCCAGCCTTAATGGTTGCCATATTTATGATTCATTTCGATAGGTTAGTCACATTTGTGTACCGACTATTACTAAGGCTTTGATTGGTAACTTCGCGGAATGGCGGAATGGCGTGTGAAACACGATTTGGTAAGTTTTTTACCAATCAACGAAATGCTGCGGAACGAAAAAACGCGAAAACGCAAGTTCGCGTTTTTGCTGACAAAAATATAAAGAGAAGTTTCATTAAGTGGAAAAGTGACTTTTAGTTGATTATGGTGGAAAAGTTTACA
>JABAYD010012684.1:0-14320 GCA_014822095.1 Diplotaxis tenuifolia
GTTATAACAGAGCTTATGAGCTGAAGCCTTCCACCACGAGAAAGAAATCTACCCGTCCAAGACTTCATTCGCTTTTTAATCTTTTCAACCAGCGGCATGTAATCGTTCACTGTCATTCTCCTGGTGAGAAGAGGCAACCCAAGATAACAAACAGGTAACATACCAGTTTCAAAGGGAAAAGTTGAGATGATATCACTCTGTTGGTTATCGGAGATTCCGACAGTATAAAGGGTAGACTTCGCAAGACTGATTTTGAGACCAGACATAGCTTCAAACTCAGTAAAAATATTAAGAACACCTTTGATGGATCTTTTGGTTCCATCAGTGAACACCAACAGGTCATCCGCGAAGCACAAGTGAGTAAGAAGGATATTTTTACACCGTGGGTGATAAGCAATGTGATTGCCAGCAGCAGCCTTATCAATCATGTGAGACAGAACATTCAAAGGTAAGGCGAAAGTGCACACCCTTGTCTCAGCCCCCTCTTACTCTGGAAAAAACCGGCTAGCTCCCCGTTAACTTGGACTGAGAACGACGGAGTACAGACACAAAGCTCAATCCACTTAATAAACTGATCCGGAAGATGGAGAGCACGTAAGGTATTAAGAAGGAACAACCAATTCACAGAATCAAAAGCCTTAGCAATGTCGATCTTCATGGCACACCTTGGGGAGATATCATCACGGTGATAGTCCTTAACTATCTCAGTCGCAAGAAGAAGATTTTCCACAAGCAATCTATCTTTCAAAAAAGCGGATTGATTATGAGAAATGCATTGAGGTAGAGTACCTTTCAACCGGTTGGCGATGATCTTAGATATTACTTTGTAGAGGACGTTACAACAAGATATCAGCCGGTAGTCTTTCATCTCAATAGCAGAATCCTTTTTTGGAATGAGGGCAAGGATTGTGGTATTAAGACCCTTCGGCAAGAAACCCTTATTGAAAAAAGACTGAACTGCAATAGTGAAATCTTTACCAATAATGTTCCAGGAAGCTTTGAAAAATTCCGTAGTGTAACCATCCGGGCCGGGGGCCTTATTACTCGGCATTTTGAAAAGAACATCTCGAATCTCTTCATCAGAAACAAGCTTGACCAGCTGATTCCTATCCATATCAGTACACCTAAAGTTAAGAATCTCCTTCAACACCTCAACGGAAGTAACATGAGTACCAGGCGGATCATAGGACAAGAAATCATTAAAAAACCTCACTGCTTCCTTCTTAATATCATCCTGAGAAGTAATAACAGCACCCGACTGATCCTTGATCTCACGAATATTATTCCTTATCTCACGAATCTTGACTGCATTGTGGAAAACCTTATTATTACGATCACCAAGCTGAAGCTAATGCATTTTAGACCTCTGTTTCAGAACATTCTCTTCGATACCAGAGATCCTGTACCATCTTTCCACTGCAATAAGTTCCTCTCTGATAGTAACCTGAGACGGATCATTTAAAAGCTTCTCTTGTTTCTCACACAGATCCGTATAGGCTTCTTTGACTCTTTTTGACAAATTCCCCAGCTTCGCTTTACTAAGATTACGAATTAAAGGTTTCAGGACTTTGAGATACTTAGAGAATCTGTATAAAGCAGAGGTGGAGTGGAATAAAGGCTGATTATCTCTCCAATAATCTTCCATCACTTTCTGAAACTCTGGCATCTCAGCCACAACATTTGTGAAATTAAAAGGCCTGCGCTTCCCTATTGCCTCTGCCTTTAAATGGAACCGACCCCTAAGATGATCAGAGCAGCCACCTGCTTCAAAAACTCTGTAAGCCCGAGTGCGGCTATTCAACCAACCATCATTAATCAGAAATCTGTCTAACTTCTTACAGATAAGGCCATTCTCTCTTTTACTACACCAAGTGAACCTAGGGCCTTGACTTCTCAAATCCGTCAGATTACAGTACTGAACAATATCATCAAAATCCTTCATACCCGCATTAGTGAGACCCGAATCTTGATAACAAGAGTGATCATCTCCATCAAGAATTTCATTAAAATCCCCCATTATAATCCACTGTTTCTCTCTAAACAAAGGAGAGTCCTGATGGGATTTTATATCGTCCCACAGCTCCTTTCTTTCTTCCACATTATTCTGAGCATAAACGAAAGAACAAAGAAACCCCTCCTCCTCTTATTCTACCAAAACAGAGACCGTGATAATCTGATCAAACTTGAAAATAGGAGTCAACCGAACCTGAGAACTCCATATCACCCAAATCCTCCCTTTTCTACTAAACTCATAATTGTTTAAAAAAGACCACCCCTGAAAAGTAGTTTCCATAATCTGATGAGCTTTACTCTCTTTCACCCGAGTTTCCAAAAGACCTCCAAATTGTAAATTTTTTGAAAAGATCCAATCCTTCACAACCTCATGCTTCGATTTTTTGTTGAAACCCCTCATGTTCCAAAAGAAACCTGTCATTGAAAAAGAGAGTGGTTACTTCTTTTACCTAGTTTCCCAGGCACCTCAGGAATAACTTTATGAAGCGTCTTTGATTTCCTTGGTAAGAAAGGTCGAGGCTTTACTGCACTCGCTGCACTAGCCAAGTCAGGCCAGTTTTCTTAAGTATCCTGAATACCAGCAATACCCATATTTTGCAACTTCTCCAGCTTATTACTCTCAGCCACAATGTTAACTTCAATAGCATTCTCTTCTTTCCCAATCTCTTTTTCAACAACATTCCCTTCTTTATCAGTATCCATTTTTCCATCCTCCACCATTTCCTCCTCTACATTCAACACTTCTTCCATTTCTGTCAGATTTAACATGTTTCCTTTCTCATCCACAGTGAGGAGAGGTGAAAATCTAGAAGGAGTTCAGATCTTCACCTGACCAAACTTTAGCTTATTTGGACTCGTGTTTATTTTCCCTACAGTTGCATCTGACCACTCATCCTCGTCCATCTCTTGCACCTCAGTTTCATCCTTTCCCTTCTCATTATCCACTACATGAGTTTCTTCGTTTTCCTTCTCGACCAATTGTTTTTCTATAACATCATCCTCTCTCTTCTTAACCTCAACACTTTTTGGGACTGATTCCTCCCATCCAACCATATCCTTTTGGCCACAAGCTTTTGCAATGTGCCCCCACTTCCCACAAACTCCACATCGATGAGGCAGCCACAGATAAATGAATTCCACCAAGGATGATTGCCCATTCTTAGTGAAGTTTATTTTATCTGGCAACTCTTTAGAAAGATCAACATTAACAAAGACTTTTGCTAATTTGAAATTCGAGCATGAGGCAGTTTCTGGATGAAGTCTCACTGGAAACCCCGCTTTGATAAAACTCAGACCTTGCCATGAAAACATGTTCATAGGAACATTTTTAAGATAAACCCACATCGGTATTGACTTGATTTCAGGTTTCTCCTTCAGCTCATCCGGAGTTCATTTAGTCACCACTAAAGGTATGTTTCCTATGTTCCACATACCACGTCTCAAGATTCGAGCTCGCATCACAGGATTAGAGACTCTAAACTTCATAGTAGTATCATCCACAATGTGGACATCAATCATCTTCGTTTTCTCACCCTGTGACCAGATTCGATTCACAATAGAATGGACTCTAGCTACATGAGGAGCTGTATCCAGAAATTTCCCGATCAAATAATCCTCCCAAAGAAGATCAGCTTTGTCAATAATATCATCTGGTATCTCCACAACCTTCCCTCCCTCCTTTTCAGTGATCGCAAACTCATACTTCTTCAAAACCTTTTTATCCACCGTTGCTTCCACCCAAGACGATCCTCCCATAGTAGAGCCCCATGGTAGGTTCTCCAAATGTCTCTACTCCTCAAAGTTATCCGATTTCATTTCAGATCCCTCAACTTGCACCCTCGTAACTGTTACAGCAATCTCCACTCCTTCTGATCCAGACTTCAACATACCCTCCATAATAGTTTCGTTTTCATTCCGCGGTTCCTGATTCACCCTAACCTCCGTCGAAGGTCGAGGTAACGCCGGCAAAACCGCCGTATCCATTCCCGAGAAAAATCGATCGCAAGTCGCCGAAATTTTTGCCTTATCAAAACAGAGCGTTTTTCGATTTTGTTATTATCAATGCAGACTTCTCATTTAGGTCTTGCGAAGGAAACCCATTCTCCACGTTTTCAAGCCATCTTACGTGTCACAAGTGGACGGAAGAAGAAGCCTCATGACATCAAGAGCTTCTCTCATGAACTCAACTCCAAAGGTGATAGGCCTTTCCCCGTTTGGAGATCTCGAGCCGTTGGTCACATGGAGGTTTGTAATTCTCTCTTTTGCTTATGTTAATTTCTCATAACCTGTAATTGAAAAAGGGAAGCTCACCTGGGAAAAACCATATACTCAAAGTAATCATAGATTTGTCTTTCTGGTTAATGGTTTGGGTTCTGATCCCCAAGTGAAATTAGGTAATGAGGGTTATAGTCTTTATAATGAATCTATGTATATGAATCAGAATATTCCTGCATATAGAGTCATGATGCAAACGAACTATCGTTTCTTTGATATTTATAACTACGGGGAAAACTCTCCAAGGTGGTTAAGCTGTTAGGGGTGGTCTCGAAGGATTTAACACCAGTAAGCAGTTATAGAGATTGCAATGCTCAACGAGAAGGGTGTTAAAAGACCAATATATATTTTACAGATTTTGTTTCTGTGTTAATAGCTTCACTATTGGTGTATATACGCAGCTGGATTGACATAGCAAATAAAGTTTGACCCTGCCTCAAACTGAGATTACGTTATGAAGGTGAGGACAAAAGATCTTCAGATATAAAAGGTTTGTTCTTTTGAAATATGCAGAAAAAGCTTTCATATATTGCTAACTAAGGTTTAATGTTCTGCAGATGTAAAGCCGGAAAGATGTGGATCTTGCTCAATTCATGCTTAACGATATCATAAGAATGGGTTAACATGATGAGGCGTCAAAGGTATTTTTGGCTCCTCCCACAATATCACTTTATGGAAATAAATAGTTCAATTTTTCCTAAAGCTTTCCCAATTATCATGGTTGTACGTTAGACTTCTATGACATCTCTTTTAAATGGGTTCTTTTGTTTTTACTTTATTGAGTTCGGTGCTATAGACATAGGTTTCATGTTACCCTTTGAAACCTTGATGTTTTTTTGGTTTAACAAAAAACGAGCACTGGAATTCATTTTTTCAGTGGTTATGATGGCATGAAATATACAACAATTTGAAAAACATATAAAGTATAAATAAAAATAAAATAGATGACAAAACATAAAAAATAGATTGAAAATCTAACCCATAAAAAAAATAAAAAAGAACAGAACGTAACCATAGTAAAGCATCTTAAAAATCACATTTAAAATTTTAAATTGATTTAACGAAACTAAATTAAATATTTACTATAATAAGTTTTAGTTGAAAGAGGTCATGACAAATAAATAAGATGAACTGCAGAATAATAGTTCACACATTATATAAAAACATTCATTAAAATAAAAATAAATATTAACACAATATTAAATTGAAATAAATAAAACTAGAGAACACACAACTGAGAAAGCATTGAGAGTGTATAAATGGAACTCCAACTAAAACCAGAACTAAACATGTTTGCTAAACCCATTAGAATTTACAATTTTCAATTAAATAACAAACAGTTCAGCTATTACATTTTTAAATTGTCATTCATATACTTAATTATTTTTATAATAACTATGAAAAGACTACAATCAAATTAATATGTTTCCATATGATTGATAGATATTTTGTTTTTTTACAATATTTTTATAAGCAATGTTCAAAATTACAAAAATCGTAGCCAAACCATAACAATGTTAACAAAACCGGCGCGCCGGCAATTCTTTGTGGACATTGTTTATTAAAATAAGAGCTTTAATTAAACATTCATGCAAGATAAAAAAATAGCTATGACTACTGCAATAGTAATTATTTACTTCTTGTTTGATAAATAAAATAAAGCGTAAAAAATATTTATTGAATAAAATAATTGTGTTTATATATTTTTTGTTTTTTAATAGAAAATGATGAAATTAATGCTTTCATACAATTACTACTCATAAACTAACGAAAACAAAAATGATTTGATCAAAATCATTAATGTATTTCATGAAATACATTAGCATTATTGTATTCTGTTTAAAAATTTGATGAATTTATTTTAGCAGAATTAAAATTAAAAGAAGAAGAGAAAGTGAGTATCAGACCAAATATGAACAATGGCGGAGCCAGAGTGGTGGCCACAAAAGCCTATTGACCCATATTTAAAAAAAAATATTACCGGTATAAATCATTAAAAACTAGATAAATATTATAAATTTTAGTAAATTGAGTACTATAATATATGCTAATTTTGAAATTGACCCCTCTAAAAAACTTTCTTACTTCCGCCACCAAATATGAGTTACAGAATACAAAAATAAAGAAGAATAATATGCATTCTTCATCCTTTGGTGTGTTAGTTATGGTATATATTTTCTAGAGTCTAAATTGTAATTTTATTTTCAAATTACAATAAATAGGTGGTGAAGAAAAAAAACATATTTCAACTAATAAAATAGTAGAAGTATTATTTTATTAAACTAAATAAAAGCTCAAACAATTCAATTGCACAATAGTACTTTTTGTTGAACACTAACACATAGTAAAAACGATTTTAAAAGATAAAAAAAATTAAAACACATAATCGCGCGTAGCGCGGAGAAATGATCTAGTATTGATAAGACCATTAAATAATAACTTAATCTATACTATTAAAGTTAAAGTATAAAAATGAAGTGTTTGGAAACATTAATAGAAAATTTTTAAAATTTTGATTGGAAACATGGATAGTAGACAAATCTATGGGCTTACTGTTAGTAGAGTTCTCTATTATAGAGAAGATAGCTCAAAATGGAAAGGATTTTCTGTTATTGATTCAATCACCTAACGTTTACATCTTTATAGTATTTGTATTCTCGGTTTACATGAACCGGATTACAATCAATTATAAAACTCTATTTAAACCAACTCAAACCAACTTTAACCAATATACATTAACATTCCCCCTGAAGATGGCGAGAAGATGGAATGTAACGACATCTTGGCAATGATAGCATTGAACTGAGTGGGATAGAGAGGCTTAGTTAACACATCAACTATCTGAGTTGTTTACGTGAAGAGTCTTGATCAAACCACTTTCAATGCGATATCAAACCTGATGACGATCCAGTTCAACATGCTTAGTTCACTCATGATAAATTAGATTGTTGGCAATATGTATTGCAGCCGTGGAGTCACAAAAGAAAGGAATGGGTTTATCCTGAGGTGCTTGAAGTTCTCGTAAGGGACTAGCTATCCAAACCACCTCTTTGACAGCAACAGACATGGCCATGTACTCTGATTCAGCTGAGGAATGAGACACAACATCTTGTTTCTTGGACTTCCAAGCAATAAGAGCAGTACTAAGAAACATACAAAAACCAGATGTGGAGCGACGTGTATCAAGACAAGAGCCCCAATCTGCATCAGTGTACGTCTTAAGGATCAAGTCTGAATTTGCAGAGTAAAACAGACCAAGACCAAGAGTGCCTTTAAGATAATGAAGAACACG
This sequence comes from Diplotaxis tenuifolia, assembly GCA_014822095.1. Taxonomy (NCBI): domain Eukaryota; kingdom Viridiplantae; phylum Streptophyta; class Magnoliopsida; order Brassicales; family Brassicaceae; genus Diplotaxis; species Diplotaxis tenuifolia. Next base: position 7,580 of record JABAYD010012684.1, read on the forward strand.
ATAAGCGGCCTTAAGCTGAGGATTCTGTGGAGCAGAAGCAAACTGGCACAGCTTGTTGACTGAGTATGTGATGTCATGACGTGTAATAGTCAGATACATTAGTCGTCCAGCGAGACGTCGATACACAGTAGGATCATCTAGAGCAGGTTGATCTTTATCATAGAAGAGCTTAGCATTAGGATCCATTGGAACAGAAGCCGGTTTACAAGCCATCATTCTAGTTTCTTCAAGCAATTCCAAAATGTATTTGCATTGACAAATTGCAATCCCCTTACTAGAACTATCAATCTGCAAACCAAGAAAAAATTTCAAGGGGCCAAGATCATGAAGCTTGAATATAGCATTGAGACCGGCTTTAAGATGATCAAATGCAGAATCATCGTTGCTAGCAATGACAATGTCATCAACGTAGACCAAAACAACAATGTATATCCAGGAGGCAAATTCATGTAAATCTCCTCATGCAAATCACCATTAAGGAACGCATTCGAGATGTCTAGTTGGGTTAAGCTCCAGTTCTTAGCAGTAGAGACAGCCAAAAGAGTTTTGACAATAGTCATTTTAGCAACATGAGAAAATGTATCAACAAAATCTACTCCCTCTTGTTGTGTATATCCTTTGGCTACTAATCTTGCTTTGTAACGTTCCAGCGTACTATCAGCATTGAGCTTCACCTTTAAACCCATATAAAACCAATAGCACGCTTACCAGGTGGAAGAGAAACTACCTTCCATGTATATGTGCCTTCAAGAGCCATGAGTTCTTCATTCATCGCTTTAAGCCATTCATCAAATTTCTTGGCTTGTGTTAATGACGTAGGTTCAATATGTTGTGAAAGAGCACAAATATAGTTCTCATATCCGTCAGAAAGCTTAGCAAAAGAGATATAAGCCACAAGAGGATATGGTACATTTGTCTCAGTAAGATGACAATAGTATTCATTGAGATGATCCGGTGGTTTAGTAACTCGTTTAGACTTATACCGTGATGAAGAAGTAACATTCTATGTTTCTGGATCAGCTGATGAAGATGGAACAGGTGTATCAGGAACCATAGTCATCCAGTCTGTATTCAAGAAATCAGGAGAATAAACCAGAGTGTCTGCAACAAAAGGGAAGATATCTTCGTGAGAAGACACATTTCTGGAGATATGAACCTCGTTACTCTCAAGATCCAACAGCTTGTAACCCTTGTAACCAGAAGGATAGCCAAGGAAAACGCAAGGTTTAGACCGGGGTTGAAACTTATGACGACCTTTTGATGAAGTAAACATATAAGCTAGACAACCAAAGACTCGCAAATCAGAGTAGATGACCTTCTTAGAAGTAAGAAGCTCAAAGGAGTCTTGTTGTTTAGACGCGGAGTAGGGATTCTGTTGATCAGGAACACAGCTGTGAGAACACAGTCTCCCCAATGAGCTAAAGGAACCTGTGACTGAAACATCAAAGAACGAGCAACATTGAGTATGTTGATGTTTTCTCCCCACAACCGAGTTCTGTTCAGGCGTTTCCGGACATGAATGATAATCCACAATGCCTTTCTTCTTGAACAGAGCAGTGAAACGAAGTTCTGAAGCATTATCAGACCGTACACCCTTGACCACAACCTTTTATTGTGTTTGAATCATCTGGAGGAACTCATGGAAAACCGTAAGAACCTCATCTTTACTCCGAAGTAAGTACAACCATGTTACCCTTGTATGATCATCAACGATAGTGATGAAGTATTTGTAACCTTCAGGTGTTGACACAGAGAAGGTTCCCCACACATCAATATGCAACATTTCAAAAGGATGATCACAAATATTATTATGAGAGGTAAATGGTAGGTGTTCCTGCTTCGCAAGATGACAAATATCACAATGATGTATTTTATTTGTCTCTTTTAAACCAAGTACAGAGTTCAGAGAATCGGTTTTAGACAAAGCAGGATGCCCTAATCTATACTGCCATAAAGTAGAATCAGAAACAACATTAGAGCAGAAAAGTAGACTTGAGTTATCTTCAGTACTTGATGAATCCATAAGCGATGAAGTATCCAGAACGTAGAGGTTAGAAATCTCTTCACCCAGACCAATCATCAGCCCCTTGGTAGGATCCTGAATCATACAAGAAGAACCATCAAACATCACACGATAACCCAAGTCTTTGGTAACTTGACTTACTCTCAATAAACTGAGACGAAACTCAGGAACATAGAGTACATTATTAAGAACCAATTGACTACTGAGTCTAACACTGCCAACTCCCTCAATGTTAACACCCAAACCAGTAGGAAGAGTGACAGTGGCATTCTGAGCTGCAGAGAACAACTCAAACCGACTCTTATCACAAGTGACATTGTGTGTAGCACCACTGTCAACAATCCAAGAAGAAGATCCCAAAACACTGCGAGTAGCCTGGAGTATAACTACAAATTTAAGAGTAGATGTAGAGTAAGCCATACCAGGTAAAGCAGTAATGGTGGCTCCAGAGGAAGAAGCACTGGAGTTATGTGATAGAGAGTTGACGTAAGCTATACCTCCTTGAATCTGTTTGTGAGACTGTTGACCATGTTTGAGATGTTTTGGCCAGTAACTTCAGAACTTTCCAGAGCGAGTTGAGCAACCACAAGCTTGGTGTAGCCTGTTGGCTTTGCTGAAGTAACATGTTTCTCAAACTTTGGCTTTTTCTTATGTTTAAAATCCACCGGATACCTGTGAATTTTGTAACAAGTATCAATCGTGTGGCCAGTGTAACCACAATGAGTGCAGATAGGCTTATGTTGTTTCTGATTAGAATAGTTTGACTGCGTAGCATAAACTTGAGAAGCTGATGATACCTGAAATGCAGATGCATTTTGAGGAGTGCTGAGATTCCTCTGACTGAAGTCCTGATCCAGAAGATTATATATCTCAGACAAGTCAGGTACATTCTTCTTCATGATAATCTGACTCCTAGTGGTCGCGTAAGAATCATTAAGGCCTGCTAAAAACTTCACAATTTTAGATTGTTCAGCTATCTTGTTCATAGCTTTGCAACAGTTACAATTGTGGCAAGTATCGACACAATTTGCACTGTCTAATTCATCCCATAAGGTCTTCGGAGTTGTATTGTAAGTAGCGAGATCCAGAGAACCTTGATGTAGAGACCATGTTTGCTGAGATAATTGATAGGAGCGCGGAAGGTTTGTGATGTGGAATATGGTGGCTAGATCCTTCCAGATTTCTGAAGCATCATTGAATCTGAGAATACTTTTGTAAATCTGTTTTGAAACAACATTTAGTATCCATGATTTCACCATCGAGTTACAACGAGACCAGATCCTGAAGTGAGGATGAGAATCACTTGGCCTAGCTAATAAACCATCAATAGACGCAGATTTGTTCTTGGCATCTAACGCTATAGCCATAGCTATACACCAATTATCGTAATTTGTACCATCAAGGACTTCAGAGACGAGTGATAGACCTGGATTGTCACCGTTTGTGAGGTCGTAGGGAGTGTGGATACTGTCGAACGGTGGAGAATCCTCCGGATTTGCAGATCTACAAGCCGAAGACGTCGCGCGTCCAGAACGACGACCGATCCTCCTCGCAACAACCATTTCCGAGCTTGAGAACGAAGCGTAAATAGAATTGGGTGAGGTTTTGAGCCTCACTGCTCTGGTACCATGTTAGTAGAGCTCTCGATCATGGAGAAGATAGCTCAAAATGGAAAGGATTTTCTGTTATTGATTCAATCGCCTAACGCTTACATCTTTATAGTATCAGTATTCTTGGTTTACATGAACCGGATTACAATCAATTATAAAACTCTATTTGAACCAACTCAAACCAACTTTAACCGGTATACATTAACACTTAATTTTATTAAATTAAAGATTACTGCGGCCCAAAATATTATTATTATTTGTTGGTTTTCTATCATCGATATTACTTCATTTTTGAAAATTATTTATACATATATGCACTCGTGTTTTAAATGTATTTAAAATAAATCAAGAACAATATATATCTTATTTATATAATTTATATTGACTATTGTTATAAGTTTCTAACAGTAATATACTAGCCTCCCAATTATTCATTAAAATGAACTTAAAAATTTGACTAAATTGTGTGTATATAACTTTGCACCAAATTTAACAAAAAAAAAATTATAAAATATTACTAAAATATTTACGGGTCACAACATTTCACTGACGCTCATGTTACATAATACAGTGATAACGTACAATGTTTAAACAACATACTATTAATTAGTAAAACTGGAACGATGAGATTTTAATTTTTGAAATGTTTATATATCATAAAACAAAAGCTCGATCTAGTCAGACGGATTATGATCTAGTATTTATTATACCAAAAGTCTCGTAAACACCTCAATGAAAAGATTCGAATGGATGATGTATATAATTAGTGATTAAGGTAATAATGGTTTTTTGATATAAAAAATGGTAACCATGGTTTATACTCATTGGAATAAATTATGATAACTAATAATTGGCCATGCGGAGGAAGGTAAACTCTATTAATTAAGAAGGTAAGAGTTACTTGGTCAGATGTTCTGACACTATTAAAAACTTTTATTCTAGAGTTTTTTAGACGGTTCACGTAAACAATTATATTCGACCTATCACAACATTTCATTGTGCCATGTCATTGAATCATTCTAGAATTTGGGTTTTAATTTTTTTTAAAATCTGTTTCTGTAAATTTTTCTGGCCCATCAAACCCATCAAAGGAAAACCCTCAAAAATCTAAGACGATGAACGACGAATCCGAGAACTTTCGTGTTGTTCTTCATTTTCCTCGGATCTTTATTCCGTAGACGTCGGCGATCCGTCTTCCTTATATTTGTGATCACTATTAGTTCCACTCGAACTATCTTAAGTTATCCATCTTCCTTGCTAATTATATTTGCAATTTTTTTATTTGAAATATCAAGGCTATGCTATGCTTTTCTGTTCATCTTACAATCTGTTTGCTAATTTTTTCATGTGTATCTGTAGATTTTATATTTGCGAAAAAGAGTGTTGTTAACACCGAGGCCAACAAGAAAGTTGCAGAAAACAACAACCAAGTTGCAGAAACTGATAATGCTAAGAAGTCAGAAACTTCAATGCCGGAGAAGGAAGATGATATACCTATCCCTAAACCTGATCCTCTGTTTGACTTTACGGATGCAGCAGCTGATGCGTTTGTGTTCCAGGGTGCGGCGACTGAGCCTGTTACAGACAGCAGGGGATGCTTGAAAATAAATAAGGTTTAAGTTTGATACCATGATCTGTCGTTTGAATCACCGAGGAGTGAAGAGATGCATGTATATAACAAGGGATCAGTGAAATTTCCCAAATTCATGGTGCCGAGCTTAAACCCTACCTATTTTCAAGCATCCCATTCTTCTCGGTCTTCTATTAAGTTTGGTTGGCTACCAAAGTTCTTAAAGGTTGTGATTTTAGCTTAAAGTCTTTAATTGATGTTGTTCATATTGCTCTTTTTGCATAGGTTTTTTGATTAGTTTGGTTTTTAAAATATTTTTCACAGGGGGAAGGAATCAGAGAAACTTGAAGTGTCTCTTCGATGTGTTCTAACACGATGTTGTATAACAATATTTAAACAGGATGTGTTACATTGTTTCTTAATTAAGCAGAAGTTTGTTCCATTATTGTGGATCCATACTTCTCGACATCATTTTCAAGGCTGATCAAAAGAGGCAAGAGTGCATTACTTGATATATAAATTACAAGAGAGATTATGTAGCCCTCAGCCTCTGTAGACGCGTCAGCGAGCACATCCATACCTGCAGTAGAAGCGAGTTCAACCAACCAAGGATGAAACTCCATGGCCCCAATCCAGTCCGGAAGAGGCATGAAGTAGAGTAAGGAGCCAATTTTTCACAGTAAAGCTAAAGGAAGCGGTGTCCAGGGAAGAGATGGTGAAATGGTGGAGAGATAATAAAAGGAAGAGGGTATCTAGGAAAGGTTTTCAGCTTTCAGCTTTACTGCTCATCATTTCTTGGTACTAATCTTAGGGTAACTTTATGTCTTTTGGTTCTCTGATAATATTAGGAAAAGGGAATAAAAAAGAAGCAATATCACAAATACTAAGCAGTATAAGGCTTTCGGTCTCTCATTGTTAACTTGGTCTTTAGCCAAAGGAAAGATAGCTAAAGTTTTTTTTTTCCAGTTTGGATTTGCATGATAATATATGTTCTTGAGTCTCTAAGTTTTCTCTATCTCTCTCACTTTGTTTTGTACCATAATATCTAATGCTTGACTATGGATCGAACACTCCTAACTAATAAACAGTAATGAGTATCTAGATCTTATTCACGTAGAGTGAGTGGTATTCGTAATTGATTGCTGTAAACCAATTGATGTGATGATAAGATCATGGATATCTCCACGTTTGAGAAGTTTCTTCAGGAACAAAACAAATTCAGCGGCAAACCTGGACCACTTGATGGCTCTGTTATCATTATGTGAGACAAAGGAAAGCTCTAACATTACTTACTGACGATTCTAACTTCTCGAAACGGTACATCACGTTCGATTTTTCTGGATACATCTACCATTTTGATTTCAATTTTTCTGAGTTATCTGATAAGAAAGAATTTGAAGAAGTACAATCTGTGTGTTTAGTTTTGCTTGATTGTGTCAAACAAAGACATGAACATGTACGACCTAGATACTTAAACATGTACGCGCTAAGATTTTTAAACCTACACTACAAGAAAACACGAATGTAGCGACGAAATT
>JABAYD010012687.1:0-14250 GCA_014822095.1 Diplotaxis tenuifolia
ATTATATATATGAACAATATAATTAGAAAATTTGTTTAAAAAACTAGCCGCGCATAGCGCGGCCAATAGATCTAGTATTTATAAAGATACAATCAAAAACAAAGACTATAAAACTCATATTTACTAAAGTAATCTTTTAAATTAATAAATGTGTTTATTATTCCACTAAGTATGCATATACCTTTTTTATAAAATATATAATTTAATTGTTATATTTTCAGATTTGCCATTTAATTAGAATTTGTAATCACGTACACACAGTGAGGTAAGAGCATGAACATCGCTCATCGCTGGTTTGAAAGGGGTCTTAAAAAAATATTTTTAAAATAGGTAAGACCCAGAGCCAAATTAAGAAACGAGTTTGGTTTGTCTTTTGTATTGTTTGCGTCTACAATCGATTTTCTTTTTATTTTTTATTTTAAAATCAGACAACCAAAAAGAAAAAAAGATAAGAACCCCAAAATCGGTTGCAGCGATGAACATGCTCCAGGTGCCTATCACTCACAAAAAAAAAATGTGAATCGAAATGCACAACAAACATGCGAGTTTCTATACATATAAATGAAAACAAAAATAGTTTACTATCGTTCAAGAACATCAAGAAAGTGACTGCATACATTTCGCCGAGACCGAATCCAAGTTTCACGAAAACATTCGGATTCACACTCAAAATTTATAACCTAACACACATTCTCACACACCACAATCGACTAGACCTGAACATATCTCTCTCTCACTCCATATATATATCCCTATTTCGTCAAAGATGGTTTATTTGTAACATCCACAATAGAATCACATAACATCCACAATAGAATCACATCTCTTATTACTACGACTTTTCAACGGTATTCTTCAGCAACTCGGTCAAAGATTCTTTGAAGAAAAGCTAAAGTACCAGTTTCTAATTAAATGGTGCAGCTCCTTAACCAAGTTTCTTATTAAACCAATAGGAGATGATATATGTTGTATTGGTGTAATAATTTTCTCTAGATTTCACTAGAAAACCAAAAATAGAGTTTTGATGAATTTAGAAAGAAATTGGAAGTTTATGAATGCTAGGCCGACAGCTATGAGCATACGATACACGTATCAATCTAGCATGCAACTTTGGTCTCTTCTTTTAGACAGAATCTATGCCTTATTTGTGTTGCAATTATCAATCCGTGACGAGTGACAATGTCCACATTTCACTAGGAAAATAATATACTATAAGGAAACTTCATATTATATTACAAAATAACCTAAAACTTAATAAAAGTAAATGCACCTTATAATACACAAACACTTTATTATTTTCAAGTGATTTTATAAAAACTTTTGAAGTAAATAAGGAAGAGAGATAGAGATCTAGAGAGAGATGGGAGAGATGAGTCTCAGTGAGTCATATCCACCGGCTTTCCGCCGTGTAATTAACGACGGAGCTACGGCCGAGATCGAACCGGTTCTTGTCCAGGACAAAGATATCGCCATCCCGGTTATCGATTTGGAGTGTTTGGACAAGGAGATACTAACAGAGGCATGCAGAGACTGGGGAATATTCCGTCTAAAGAATCACGGAGTACCGTTGGCTCTAACGTCACAGCTTCAGGAGATCTCGGAATCGTTGCTGAGTCTACCGTTTGAGGACAAACAGAAGTTGTTCGCCGCCGTTAACTCTCCGTTATCGTATTTTTGGGGAACACCAGCTTTGAACCGTTCAGGAGATGCACTGAAGAGAGGAGCTCAAGGTTCGAACGTAAGTATGGTCGAAGGTTTCAACGTTCCTCTCTCGAAGCTTCCAGCTTATACTCCATGTGACGATATTGATGATGCTCAACATTCAACGTTGGAATCTTTCAGGTAACGTACGACCTCGTTTTGTTCTTTCCTAGGTGCTGAGTTACGTTATTAATGCTTTTTAATTAATTTAGTTAATCAATCATTAAATATATAGCTAGCTACTACTACTAGCTAGCTAACGTACATATGGATTATTAGTCTATAATTATAAACGATAAAAATTACGTAGTTATTTAGTTCTGTTTAGATTTCGACATGTGTGTATGAATTATGATATGAGTTGTAGCTAGTATGATTGGGAGACTGTACAGATGATGATGAGACGTGCATGGGGATTGATTGACGAGATGTTTACTTTTTTCGTTTTCAGACTTATAAGGCAATGATTAACGCAAAACCCTCTTGTGGGTGTTTAATTTTTTTTTGTGGAGTTTTGTCCGATTTAAAAATAATAAAAAAAATCCAATCGTGTGTCGTCACGTGTCAAAGAGGTCCGCAGGTCCGCCATTGAAGCAAAAATGCGTTGCTTATTTTGGCCTTATAAACTCTGCTACTTGATGTTTGGTGGGGCCGCATGAGATAAAACCGTGGGTAAGCATCCCGGTTAATGATTTAAAAAAAAACTGGGTTAGTGCTGATTTTTTTTATTAAAAGGTAGTGCTGATTCTATGAGATGTTTTCTGAATTTTGAATAATAGTTTCCAAAATTTGGTGACATTCGAAATGTTAGCCGTTACAACATTTTAAAATAATCAAATATATCAAATCCAATAACATTGTTTGGATGTAAACAAATATCCAAACTTATTTCAAAAAACATGCCACGTTGTACTAATTAAACAGCTTATATTTGTGCTACGCAGTGTTTTCTGTTTTTGATCAATATTTATCTTCTCGAACTAAAACAAAACAATTGTTTTTACAAATAAAACCTTCAAACCTAAATTACGAATACTCCACATAAAAAACTTATATATGTATCCGTAGTTGTAAAGGTTCGAGTGAACATTTAAATGTCCAAACTTCACTGTGGATAACTTCGTTTTGTGTAAATTTGAGTGTGAGCAGAATGTTGATAGATGAATATGGAAGGCACATAACTAGAATTGCTGTATCCTTGTTTGAAGCAATGGCACAAACACTAAACCTAGAATTATCCGTTGACCGGAGATCAGAATACTTATCAGAGTCAACAGGGCTCTTAAGAGTTTACCGGTATCCTCCTAGCGACAAGGCAGCCAGAGAAGCTCTGGGAATGGAAGTCCACACGGATAGTTCAGTGATCTCAATACTAAAAGAAGATGAAACTGGAGGGCTTGAGATCATGAAAGGTGAAGAATGGTTTCGTGTTAAACCTGCTGCTGATACTCTTATTGTCAATCTAGGAGATATGATGCAGGTAAACTAAACGTATTTATGAGTTTTTTGGTAATTAAAAACGTATTTATGAGTTTGGTTAATTATCTTATGATTTGATCGATATATATATACTATGATTTACGAATGTTATATATTTTAGGCGATAAGCGACAATGTGTACAGGAGTGTAACGCATAGAGTGAAGAAAAAAGATAAGACGAGGAAGAGACACTCGGTGTGTTACTTTGTATTCCCAAAGAGAGATTGTGTGATAAAGTCATCAAGCTATAAGCCATTCACGTACTCAGAGTTTGAAGCTCAAGTTCAGGCCGATGTTCAGTCGCTTGGGACCAAGATCGGCCTTGCTAGATTCGCCCCTGATTCTCCACTCTTTCTCTAATCTTGTTGGAAAGTTTTAGTATCTAAAAGAGCATGGCCAGCGCTTAGAGACTCAATTTGTGTGTCTGATTTATAAATTATTATCATTTTGTTATAACTTTTCAGATATATTTAAAACCAAAAAACAAAATCCAACCAAGACATATTTAAAGCATATTTAGGGTATTTTTTTTCATAAACCTTTTTCTCTTCAAATCTAGTTATAGCTTCTGCTTTTATTGTTTTTCTTCTTCTTCAATTCGAACACGCTTATGCTTTTATAGAAATACGAAAAAGCTATACATAGTGTATGGCGAAATAGATAAACGTAAACAAAATAAGTCCATAACATTTTTAAAATTGATTAAATCAATTTTCAATTTGCTGGAATATACTTATTCTGTGTGGTGGTGATGATTCAGGGAAGGAGAGTAAGAGACCTGAGACGTGCCATAAGAAGAAGAAAATGTGATGATAACTAGAAAACAACAAATGGAGCTTAAGAAATTCAGGTGTTATGGGAATTTTGTGGATAGAAACCTAACTTGATCAGGTTGGTTTCTTTTTTTTTTAGTTTATGTGTGCTAGATTAAAATAGTTTGGTGTATTATTTTGTTTATTTCCCGCACGGTATATATATATAGCTTTTATTTTTCTTATATTGTGTTACCAAATTTGTAGAGTCTCTTAGAAACAAAAATGTGGGAGCCAGTATAACATTGAAAATAAGAAATACAAAATAAGCAACTAAAGGAAAAATATATAAATATGAGAATGAAAGACAACAACAGATAATACTTTAATCATCTACAAAATTGTAATTTTAATTATGCAAAATATGTACTTTATGTCTGTTTGTTTTTCACATGCAATGATTTTTGTTTTTGTTTTTTTGATCAACAAGAAAATTTCATGATTTTTATTTTATTTTGGAAAATAAAACAGTATTTTTATATTCATAATGAGTTTTTTATTACTGTTTTAAGACGTAGACAAAAACTTTTAACTTTTCTAAAAAATCAAAATAAAAAATTTACAGTAAATTCTAGATAAGTTATATTGAGTATATATACACAGTCCCATGTGTAGCATTAGAGAAATACATCAAATAAATTATGATTTTTAACCAAACACTCAGATATATCTATATATATATATAATTTATGTATTTAATAATATTTAATATATTTAATATTTATTCGGGACTGAGTTCAAATTTGGTACTAAATTTGTTTCGAGATTTAAAAATTTCATATTTTTGTGATATCCATTCAAATTCTGATTATGTAGAAGTAGAATTTGTAGCTCAACTCAAACTGTAAAACAAAATCCATTTGAAATTTACATTAGATTTAGTTTGAATTCAATTCAGATTTTGGGATTCAGTTTATTGTTCACTTTTACATTTTTTTTTCATTCCATTTAGGCATCTAGGCCAGGCCTGCAGGGAATATCCACAATCTTTATGAAATTGTCAATAAAACATAGAAAAGAAAGAAAAAGACTCAAACAAAAGAAAAGCTAATATACGTTTTTATATCAAAAGGCCTAATATTCTTTTTGATAGTCTCAAATAATTTTGAGCTGGCACGATGATTTTAGGGAATTTAGTATAATTCTTAGTGTCACTTTACAACCATTCATTGATGGACCTACTGCTTTTCTATTGTGATAAATGTAATTTTTAAACAAGACTTTTAAAATTGTTTATGAGATTACTAAAGCAATTGCTTTAGGACTTTAGTGATACTTGCCACAATTAAGCAATCGTGCTATACTATGAATCTTCCAAACTGTCATAATGCAACTTTGCTTTTGTGAGTTGCCACAATGAAATCAATTGGTATTAGTAGTTAGTGGACCACTTAAAACAAATATTATTATCAACTTGAACAAATTGTTACAACAATAATCACACATTTTACAATTTTTACTGATCTTAATCTTAATCATTTTTTTTTTTAACTCTGGTTAACCTTTGGCTTAGTTGGAGTGACTTATCGACATAAGTGATGACTAACGAGGCTCCAAGACAAACCGCACGAGCAGTCTAGCATGCTTCAAGACCTCTCCGGCACGATCATGGAGCCGGACGGCACGTATTCCAGGCCTGATCTCCGACAACGGCAGACATGTCTGGCCAGCGAAATCGTTCTGAGTGTTACTGTCGTAGTCTTTGACTGTGATGCGGAGAAGTGCTAACTCCGGAACACGCAATGCGAACTCGAACTCTTTGTCCCAAACAGGAAACCATTCGTCTGTATCTGTTTCTGTTTTGTAACTTGTTGTATCTAAAGGTATACCTGCGATTCCGATCTAAATAAAACAAACAGAAAATAAGATGACTTGACGGACAAGAAACTTATTAGGGTTCTCCAAAACTGAACTTCTTTAGTTATTTTATTAGAATGAAACACTTGCCTTGACGTAGAAATCAGGAGGAGAGTATCGATCAAAATAATCTTGAGGAAAATCTAGATTCCATCCTTCTCCATTGTAGATCTTTACCTAATCACACCTCACATTCACATATATAAAGCTAAAGATCTTTCTTGTTGAGCAAGGAACAAATGAAAAGTAGATAACAGAAACCAAACCTTAAGGATTGTCTTGATCTTGAGACTTTTACTGGAAGGGTCAAAAATTTCACATCCAGGACCACTAGATAGCAAAACATCAGGCTTTTTCACATAACCACATCCACCATTAGCTTTAAACATTCCTTGCATCATCCACAAGAACCTCCCATGACTCTGCATTTACACAAAAACCAAGTATAATAATTAATAAGCATACATTAATCTCTTCTTTCTATTGAATATCTAGGTTTCTTACTTGCATATTGAAGGCAACCATTTGAGCACCATGAATCCATCCAACAATAGGATCATAGTTTGATGAGTCAAAACGTGAAGTTTTTGGAAATATCCTCAGAATATTCCTCTGCGTGAACTTTACTAAATCGGGTCCACGAGTTTTGGCCAAAGTTTCTAGCCACTGCTCACTCATGCTTAACCTTATGACTCGATTGGGATCCCCATTCTGTATTCTATCGCTACATACTCCTCATCTTCATCTTGAATCATTTCTTCTGCATCTTCAACTTTCTGTCACAATACAAAACACAAAACCCTCAGAAACTTATTTAATAAAATACTAATGGTTACTTTAGCTCTATTTTGTTATAGACCTGGTTTGAGATTTAGGGAGGCATAAACATTTTTAAGTTAATCTTAATAAAAATATATTTTTTTCTACAACTTGGGGAAAATGTAATCTATGTATAATATATTTTTAAAATTTAGAGGTCAAGACGAATGTTTCATGCGACTATGCCCATGTTCTTACTTTAGCTTTTTCGGATTCATCTGTTGTTGCACTTTGAGAGACTTGGGTCTGAAGATACTCTTTTGGTGGTTTTGTTGAGATCAAGATCTTGTTCTTGAGTGATTCTAGTGAAGGAAAACGCTCTTTATATTCGTCTGTACATCGAAACAATGTTTCTCCAAAAGTCTTACTCACCATCTACAAACATTTCCACCATCAACCACAAGGTCAGTGTTCTAAGTTCTAACACAAGATTCTATGCTTTTTATCAGAAGCTTACCTTAGCAACTTTCTTCTGAAGATCTGGAGGCAAATGATCTTCTAAAGTAAGTACAACAGGATACTCAGACACCTCAAAGGCATTCTCCTTTACAGCGTTAAGACATTTCTGAAGATCTTCAGTACTTGTTAACGTCCTGAACAACAACACAAAAAATAAAGAACTATTTCATTCAAGAAGGGTTTTGATTTATGGTAAGATTCAGACCCGCCGTGACGAACTTCAGCTTCGGTTCCTGAAGAGTTGGGCCATAAGTCAAGCTCGATGACGCGAACTCCGCTTCTAAGAGCTTTCACAATAGGTTCAGTGCTGCTTCTACTGTTGAGTTGATTCCCAGTCAAGTAAGAGTTATGTCCCGTGTACAAGAAGTAATGTGATAAAGGCTGATTCATATCTTGCCAAACCTGAAAACCATAATCACATATAAAAGATTCAAGTAAACCACAAAAAAAAACAAAAAAAAAGATAAAAATAGTAAAACCATAATCACATAAAAACAGATTAAAGTAAACCAAAATAAAAATAAAAAGAAACTATAATCACAAAGAAACAGATTCAAGAAAACAAAAACCACTTCAAAGTAAAATATATATGTACCTCGCCTGAAGGAGGCAATGGAGAGTTGAAATCGCTGAGGAGATAACGGTAGAATCCTTCAAGATGAATCCCACGAGGGTGAAAAACGCCGTGATGTTTGAGCCTGTGGAAAATATCCTTCACGTAGTTTGTATCTGCGTGTTTTTCTCCTTGAACTTGGATGACGAACCTGAGCATCTCATCTACAGACATCCTGCCGTCTCCGGAGTAGTTGTCGAAAAGGGTTCTGATTTCTTGAGGTGGCTCACTTGTTTTCACTTTGAAGCTTCTTACACAACAGAAACACACTTTGAATGATTCCTTCATTTTTTTGTTTATTTTCTTGTGGAAGTTTAACCAGATAGAATGATAGAAAAGAAAGAGAGAGAGATGGTGATGCCTAAAAAAACAGAGAGAGATGGTGATGTTGCAAGAAGGAAAAAGGAAGAGATGGACTTTATATGTTTGTAAAACACATGTATACCTCAAATAATTATTACTGGTCTGAGAAAAAGAACTAGTCATAATATCAAAATTTTCATTTCTTTGTTTTTTAATAAATAGTATTTTAGGATGGTGTACATATACTATGCACATAGGTTAAAAAATGTTCATTCCTTACACTTATAAACAAAAATAACATTAATTATCTATCTAACTATAGGTTAATCAATTATAAACTATTAAGATATACTTCATTGTTATATAATATCGACGATTAATAAATTTTGCATAGAAAATAAAAATTATTATTTAATTTGGAGCAATTTTCTTTTAAAAATGTTAAATTTAAAAAAAGGGGAGGAAGTAGTATTGTCAAAATAAATTAAAAATTTTAGTGTGAGATATGATCTGTCAGATGTCTGAATTGAAGTTAGTATTTAAAGCCAAACAGACTCGTTGACTTAAGATCGACAGTTGACAAAAAGTTTAAAAATCGGGTGGTACAGTGTATAGCCAATGGCTGAGAAATTGGTGTTATGCTGGTCACTAATCAGTTGTTATCGAAGTATAATAAAACATGAATGGTTTACATAATAAAGACATCTTATGGATTTTTCTTAGTTTTCGGTGGATTCTTGCGGCGTGATTTCATGCATTGACTTATCTCTAGCGGCACATGCAGCGGCGCAACGGTGTCATCCAGTTCTGTCTATCACACGTGTCTCATGCAGCGGTGTAACGGTGGCAAAAATTCTTAGGTCTCAAAATCTGGATTTATGTTTTCTTGACTTTTCAGTCCTCTAAATCAACTGGGAGATGATCCTCCTAAGTCCTAACAGACAATACTCATGATGATCCTCCTAAGTCCTAGCCCCATGCAACTTTTGGTGCTAAATACATCGACAAAGATTTATTTACGTAATTATGTGTATTGCCAATTTAAGTAGCCAAGTTTCCTAGTATACTTCCTAGAAGAGTTACAATTTATAATGAGCATGTCAAAATTTGTTACATGTTTAATAGTTTTCAACTTAGTAAAAATTTACAAAATTTTTCTCTAGATTTAACAGTGGATTCACTCATTAATACCAATACGCGCATATGAAATATGCCAATTATCCGGCACTGATAGAACTCCAGAATGTGACAATAATAGAAAACATACATTTTAGTAGAACCCAAATGGAAGATAGAGATAGTTGGCACTTTACTAAAAATGGAAAATATACGGTCAAATCAGACTATCAGGTGGAACGAGTTTATCCGAATAAAAGACGACCGATTGAAACTTAAGGACCCACGTGGATGTATTGAAAGCTTTTTGTTAGAATGTTAGGTGTCCACCTAAGATAAAACATTTTCTAAGGCAACTATTATCGGGTTGCATTGCAGTGCGGAAAAATTTGCAGACCAGAGATAAGAAGAGATATTGGGTGTGACAGATGTGGAGCTGCAGACGAAACGATAAACAATGTATTTTTTAAATGTCTTTCTGCGCGCCAAATATGGCACTATCCAAGATTCCCTCCAGGCCAGGAACATGCCCCGCATATTCTTTGTTCACGATTATGGATCATTTATTTGACGTGTTATACCAAAGATGGTGGATCATTTTGCATGGATCTTATGGTATATTTGAAAGGTCCGAAACAGCAAAATTTTCAGTAACCTGGACATTGAGCCAGTGGATACGCTTACACTGGCAGAAACAGAAGCAATTTTATGGAGTGAGACACAAATGAAAATGGAACAGCAGATTACACAACCGACAGCCACCATTCTACTTGTCATTCCTAGACGCTGGTGCTTTGTGGACGGTTCATGAAAAGCAGAGGATATTTTCGAAGGGAAAGATTGGTACAATACTTTGGAAGGTTTTGGGGGTTTGATGGGTGCAAAGAATGTCAGAGCAAGTATATCACCTCTTCATTCGAAGATAGAAGCACTCATTTGGACTATGGGAAGTATGAGATATTTACGTCAATATCAAGTTACGTTTGCAACGGATTGTTCTTAATTGGCGAAGATGATTTCGGAACCAGAAGAGTGACCAGTTTTTGCAAGTTATCTACAAGATATCAAGACGCTTCAAGGAAGTTTCAACAGCTCAAACATCATATATGTACCACGAACAAGGGCGGACAGTTTAGCACACACTGATTTTTAAATACTTTGCTTTTATCTTTTCAATCCCTACAGATTATTATCTCATAAAAAATTTGAACTTGTTTTCATAAATGTAAATTTTACACATATTTTTTAAATCATTAAAATAACATTTCAAATATTTTAAAATTAGAACTAGACAACAACAATATTACGAGATTTAATGTGGTATTTTGTCTATAGTTTAATATTTAATTATGTATTTCTGTTTAGAAGTTTATATTTTAGTGCAACGTATTATTAATTAATATTACTGTAATGTTTTTATATATGTGTTAGTTATTTATAAAAGTTTTATGAATTTAAATTAATTATGAAATATATAAGAATTATAGTATAAAATACATTTTTATGTAGGTTTAGGAGAAATCGTCACTGAATAAAATGGGAGAAAAACATCAAAGAGATTTTATTGATCAAAGATTACATTATAAAAATGATTAGATCTAAGAGGAGAAAAATATCCTTCATAAGAAGAGGATGCCTACTTTTTATACAAGTCGAGTCTCTGATTTTCTAGTGACTCTCTTGTAAATGAGCCTAATTCATTGTTTAGTAGAACTTTGTTGAGGGGTCCAAGATCAATCTCCAACTAATATTGTAGTGTTTTTATGTTGTTTTCATGGAATTTGGGAGGATTAATCCCAATTGTTTCTGTTTCCTTTTCGTGCCAATAAATTTTATCTTTGTTGTAAAAGAGAATATTCGAGTGGGGATATGTGTTTTGAAGAGAAAACTCATATACAAATGAAAAAACAGATATACAAAATGCGATATAATTTAGAATATTGATATAATATAGATGTCAAATATACTCCTACTTATTATTATTTAAAAGATGAATACATACTTTATTATTCTTAGGTATATTATAACCCCAAAGTTCAAAAAAAATAAATGACTTAATGCACACAAGGCACACAAAAAAATTCCAGCTTCATAAGATAAAATTTATATGGCACGAAAAATTCCAACTTTGGTCGATGTGGTCAGACATTACATATAATATTTTCGGGCCGGAAGCTCCGGCTTGTAATGCTTGGTGTCATGGCCGCTACTGCTTTTTGCTAAAAATCATACTCTCGTCCACGTAAAAAATGTTTTGGTCGGTTTCTTATTTCTCACTAAAGAAACACCTTTAAGTTCAACAATATATTCGCGTGTCTGACCACATCGAGCAAAGTTGGCTCCTCTATATGCTGTCCACAACAGAATAAAACCCCTATTCTTCGGATTCCTAAGTTCACATTTCCATACAATTCTTTTTTTCCCTTCCTCCTGAACCGGAATGCTGAATATTTTATTGAAATGTAGAGCAGAACTTAAAATTGTTTTTTCGTCTCTGTTGGACCAGCATTTGATGGTGAGGATGGACTGATCTCCAAGTTGGTTTTTAAATTGTAAAGTGTTTGGATTGCATCCACCATAACCCTCTTTAAAACAAAAACACAAAGCAAGAACTAACATAAAAATAATTAGATTATTCATTTTTGGATATGAAGACTCAAAGACCCAAACTCTAGTATTTATAGTTCTTCTTTGTTTAAATAGGGTAATAGGCTAAATATAGACACACAAGTATTGACCAACAAAACTTATGGTCGGGTGAACATTCGGTGTCGAAAAGTAAGGTAATTCCATAAGATCATACCAAAATAAATTAAATTTGCAAATTAATGTTAGACCACTATAATTAATGAAACCAAAGGTCTAAATTTTAGAAAAATCATGCAAGTGTAATACCTAGAAGGTCTCTTCGCATCAGGCATCACTTACTCTCCTGATCTTCATGGTAACTTTTGTTTTCATTTCTTCAACACTACCAAACTCTTTCCATAAGCTGTGGTATTGAGGGATTAACAAACTGTATTGTCGTATGTTGTCTGCAGCTGACGTTCTATTCAAAAAGAGCTTATAAAACGCTTAGTAAACAATAAGCTAACGTTCAGAAAAGATAGAGAAGGAAGATAGTCTATTCTTCCCGGGTTCGATTCTCCCTGAGAATTAAATTATTATTATTTGCTCAGTCTAGGTTTGGGTTTCGGTCCAAGTGATTCACATGGTGGATCGTAACAGATGATCGTTTCAGCCTCTAGCATTAGTCGGAAAGTATTCCAAACTTGGGTCATGCAGTGTGATAGTCAGTTCACTCTATAGTATTCTTTCCGGAGCCGACCGGATCAGGAGATAGGGTTTATAAAAAAAAATAGTCTTGGTAATTATAATTTAAAGTGAAGATTGTATAGCCGTTGGAATTTTGAATGAGGATTGACCAAAGATAAGACATATAACACCTGCCACTGCTAGATGTTAAGCAAGGTAGTATGGAGGCTACAGAAGAATGAAACAACCTTTAAAGTTCTCGTTGGGGTTAAAAACCTGCCCAT
Source organism: Diplotaxis tenuifolia (assembly GCA_014822095.1). Lineage (NCBI taxonomy): Eukaryota > Viridiplantae > Streptophyta > Magnoliopsida > Brassicales > Brassicaceae > Diplotaxis > Diplotaxis tenuifolia. The sequence continues at coordinate 12,700 of JABAYD010012687.1, forward strand.
TAGGACCTATATTCGTTAGAAAATCTGCGTTCTTGACATAATCCCAATTGTTTTTGTTCCATTTTCGTGCCAGTGAATTTTATCTTTGTCTTCTTAGAGAATATTCGAGTAGATATGTGTGTAACGTTTGAAGAGAGAATTCATCTACAAATAAAAGAAAAAAAGCAATGCGATAAAATGTAGAAGATTGATATAATATAGCTATCAAGTAAACTTATACTTTATATTATTTAGAACATGGATACAATACTCTATTATATTTTTGTATATTACAGCCTCAATCTTAAAAAATAAATGACTTAATGCACAAGGCATTAAAAAAAATCAGCTTCATAGATACTACAATAAAATCTCTATAAATTAATACTCGATAAATTAATATATATTAAATTTATCTATAAATTAATATAATTTTATAGTCCTAAATTGAGTTTTTGATTCAATTAGTATATTTATAAATGAATATTTTTAAATTAGTAAAAAAATAAAATTTTGGTGTAATCCAAACATTATTAATTTATAGAGGTTTCACCGTAGTTTTAAAAGAAGAATAATAAAAACTACATTATTTAGTCAACATAAAAACGTTTTCTTGTCTTTTTGCTAAAATCAAAGTTTTGTCCACTTAAAAAATGTTTTTGTAGGTTTCTTATTTCTCACTAAGGAAACACCTTTAGCTTCAGCAATATATTCGCGTGTCTGACCACATCGAGCAAAGTTGGCTCCTCTATATGCTGTCCACATTATAATATGACCCCTAGTCTTCAGATTCCTCAGTTCACATTTCCATACAATTCTTTTTTTCCCTTCCTCCTGAACTGGAATGCTGAATATTTTCTTGAATTCTATAGAGGAACTTAGAGTTTTTTTTCGTCTCTGTTGGACCAGCAGGTGACAAAGAGTATACTAGTAGCTGAAAGTTGGTTTTTAAATTGCAAAGTGTTTGGATTGCATCCACCATAGGTCTCTTTAAAACAGAAACGCATAGCAATAACTAACATAAAAATAATGAGATTATTCATTTTTGGATATGAAGACTCAAAGACCCAAATCTAGTATTTATAGTTCCTTCTTTGTGATAAATAAGGTAATAGGCTAAAAAAATAGACACACAAATATTGACCAACTAAACTTATGGCCGGACGATCGAAAAGTAAGGTAATTCCAATGTTTTAAAAACCGTACCGGTCATTGATTTAATAGTGTAGCTGGATATCGAACTGGTCCAACCGGTTCAACCGGATTTTAAACTAAGTAACTATATATCTATTATAACTATAAAATTATTCTTATAAAAGCTTATATCATTGTAATAGTTTAAAAGTGATATGAAACTAAAATGAATATTTCAAAAATATTATCAAAAAAATAAAAACTAATTTATTTAGATGTTATAAAAAAACAGAAAGTTTTGCTAATGAAATATTTTTAAAATTTGCAGTTTTTATTGGTTTTTTACCTTGAGTTTGAGAAAATCGAGTTTTAATATCACACTAGATTTTGACCCGCCCTTAAAAGGGCGGGTATATTTTTGTTAATTTTTTGAGAATA
>JABAYD010012704.1:0-13584 GCA_014822095.1 Diplotaxis tenuifolia
AAACCTTTTTAAAAAGGAAAAACAACTAAATAAAAATCAGTTTTATGCATTAATTGGTAAGATAAATAATAACTTTGATGTAAACAAAAAAGAAGATAAATAATAACTTTATTTATATGTCGTTGTAGAGAAAAATTTTCATTTTAAAATAAGTGTCATTTTATAATTTTAATGCAGAATTTATTAATTTAATCTACTATTCTATTTTTCTATTGGTTGAAATGTGATTAGGTGTATAGGTAATTGTGTTTTTATCTCGAAAATATGTAAAATTAAATGTTTTCTTAATATGTATATAAAAACCTAAAACGATAACTAAAGTGAAACGGAGGGAGTAATAATTACTCCAAATTAACAATGATATATATTATTTTACATTGACAAAATAATCCAACCTTATCTTCAGAAAATTGAATTCTAAATCATTTAAACAATAATTTCAAAAAATAGTGTATTTACTTAAATTGAAAAAATTAGTCAGTTTTTGATAAATTTTTTTTCGTTTGATAAATAATTTTCTCAATTAATTATTTAAAATGTCATCAAGAAAAAGAAAAACACAGTGGTAATGGTGCAGTTGTGAGTGGTTGCTATTTATAACGTTTACAGCATATTTGTGATTGGTTGATTATGAAATACTGCAACCATTTAATAATAAATTACTAATATGAATACATTATAATATTATAAAATATATTTATTTATGCATATATTAACACTTAAAATTATATTATGACCATTTCGATTTAAAGCTTTTATAAAATAAATAATAATATTTGAATTTAAATTAAAATATAAAATTATAGTTTTATATTTATTTATCCAATTCGCAGTCTTAAACACTAATGGAAACTAGCTTTTGATTTTAAGAGATTGGGAGTAATATGAAACAATTTATAGTGTTTCTTGGGATTGATTCGAAACACTAGCAATCGTTACGAACAACAAAAAATTATCTTCTAAAAATATCATTATATAAAACTAAAATCAACAAATAATAGAATATCCATCATTTTGTCTTTGGTCGTAAATGTCAACCAATATTAAATATTAATTTAGATTATTGAAAATAAATAGAGTATAGCTGAACCACAATTACATCTATTTTTAAATAGTATTTCATTTTTATTAGGCCTATGAATTATCAATAATATAATTTTTCAAAGGCAAGAAAAGTAAGGAAAGCTAAGGAGACGGAAAGAAGCCAAACAAAGTTTAAAGAGCTAATAAAGCAGTTATAATGAATGATCAGTCCACTGCAATATTCTTAAGACTTAAAAGCAGCCATTCTTGCGGCTAGCTGCTTTTGTTATTCTGCTTTGGTGCTTCGGAGAATCTATACTCTTCGGACAAAAAAAAACAATTTCAAAGACTTCAAAAAAAAAGAATCTATACTTTTCCACACAAAAAATAAAAGCTGAATAACCAGAGTTCTAGGAACCAAATGAAAAAAAACGAATTCAGTTAGTAGAAGCGGTCATAGAAGAACACAGAGTGGCACCGTAAGCTCTCTCCTCTATTTGCATGTCTCATTCCAGTAGAGCTTTCATGAGGCTCTCTGGTTCAAAAAAAAATTTAAAGCTTTTTTTTTTGGTTCCATCTATTGTCTTTCATAGTTTGCTCTGGAAGGTGAAGTTATATGGGAGGTTGTGTTCTGTTAATTAGATTTGTTTCTTGAGTTCGGTCTCTTTGTTATAACTTTGAATTTCTTACCGCTTAATTGTATTTTCTCTTGATGTTAGATAACTGCATTTGAGTTGATGTCAAGCCAATTCTGATTTTTGGGACTGTTCTGATCTTACTTGTTATATGTTACTATTGCAGTCAATCTATCCATGTAGTTTACTAGTTTGCAATCAGTTATGTATGTTATTGAAACCATTTTCTTGTGGTTTTATTACCTTAACAAGAAGTTTGCGTCTGAACGACCTAATTAAAACAAAGAGTTCTGATCTCAAAAGTTCTGTATTTTTGTTACAAACTTGCAATTTTTTTGAAGTTCTTAAAGCATGTTCATTGGTGAACTAAGGGGCTTGTCACATGGCTTTTTTTTTCATTTATTTTTCCAAAAAATAATAATTAATAATTGGACCAACGGCAGGCTGCCACGTGTCGTAGGACTCGCCATGACGTCATGAACCCGCCCCTTACACAAGATTCTCGGCGACACAGGTTCAAAGAATAAATGATTATTATTATTTTTTTCTTGGGAAAGGTGTGAAACCCCTTAAAATCCTCCGACGCTCATGCTTTTACAGTTTAACTTTAATTTAGTTGATCACATATAAATATATGAATAAAAAAATTCATAATTTTTAATTAATTCAAAAGGTCAATCGATAAACGCAGAATAATCTCATGAATTACCCCAGAGAAATACAAACACCAATTGACAATCAGAGTGATGAATTTACACCTTTATATATTGAGTTACATTTTTTATAAGAGATAATTGGCGAATATGGTTTATTCTACCTTACTAATTAGTTCACTAACCCTCCCTCTTTCCTTTATTAAATTATTCCTATTTTGTCCTTCTCTTCTCACTATCTTTCCTCTCTCTCTCGCGTGGGCTTGTCCCCCCTTCTATTTTTTTTTCTCTTTTCTTTCATCTTCTATTCTAACTCATTTTCTTATTCTTTTTTTCTCTCCTCTTACTAAAACAATAAAATTAAGTTATATTACTATAATGTTACATTTTTTTCTTTCAAAATTTGTTAACTCACCAATATATTTTGTAACACAAGTGATGGTCAAATTATTGATAAGTTTTAATGTTGCTCATCATAAGTTTTAACAAATTTTGTGTCATGTTAGCAAGACTATAGATGATTTATTTCATTGTTAACAATTTTTATATCATGTTACAAATTTTGTTTACTCGCTAACATATTTTGTATCATGTTAGCAAATTTTATAGACATTAACAGAGGCGTTAACATATGTATTAACATGAGTGTTACAAGTTAAAAAATATTTTAAGCGTTATCATAAGTATTAGCTGTTATCAAATACATGTACGACATGTGTTAAAATGTATGTTAGTTGTTAACCAATTGTAAATGTTAGCAGAAGTGTTACGCGTTAACGATTATTGTGCTTTGCTTTTTCTGTGGGTCCCACTACTCTGACGTGTTTCTCTGCAGAAAGCAGAACATTGTCGGTGGGTCAGGTAGAAAAGGGTAAAATCGTTATTGTATCTACAAAAAACATCTACTATGTATTTTATGTCACGTGTAAAAACCTAATTTGGGCCTCGTAGGGAGGCAAGAGGTAATTGACCCTAGTTAATATTCTGGCATTTGTGTATTTTGTTCAGTTTGTTTACTCTTTATTTCTGTACGGTAAGGTTGTATTCTTTTGTTATTGTTTTTTTTACGATGACAAAAGACAGCTCATCATTCTTTTGCGATTACGTCATATATTCGTCAAAATGATATCACATATTCTTTGCGACGCAAGTTCAGTTCGCCTCGTCTCAAGGCATTTAATGCGATTCACTGACTCGTTCGTACTTCGTTGAGCGGTTGGCACGTTGATAGCGGTATGGGTTGCGAACTCGTCACATTGCTTTAGGCAAACTGGGCTGGTTTTTAGCGAGCTACACCAATCAGTAAATAGGCTTCCTAAGTAATATTAGAGCATGTGCATCGAACTCCACAGGGATTCACACAGATTTCTAAAAAAAAAAATTATTAAAATAATAAATAGTGTTAAACTCCATCTCTTCGGAGCCTTAAAACTCTGGAAACCGAATGCATTCCTTTGTGGTATATTTGCAATTTACAGGTTAAGATAAAAGGATAAACCCCTAAACACATTTACATGAACTTATGGCGAGAAAATAAAAGCTATCAAACTATTTACGAGAAATATATATATATATATATAGTGACACTACGTACTAACAATGGATTTTGTCTACTTTGCTTCTTAACTTCTGTTTCCAAACATCAAACCACACATTTTCAGATCAAAACAGAGGAATAAAAATCAAAAGGAAAACAAAAACAATCCTACATATTTTCACAAGGTTTGTTACAGATTACGTGGCCGTGTGGTAAGCGAAGATCGCATATCGACAATGGCAGATTTATCGGCACCAAGCTTCATTGCTTCTTTGCTAGCTCTAATGAACCGAGAAGTAGCTCCTTTGACATACTCATGAGCTTGTTTAACGTTCATCTTCTTCCCAACTTCGTCCGGGAAGCTGTTGAGGAAGTGATCGCCATTAAGCACCGCTGCAAGCTGAACCACTTCACCCTGAAACTCAGAGAGGGCTGCGTCTTCGTTAGGCTCAGTGGCTCTCATGGGTGCAACGTCAGGTAGATTCATGGGACAATCGGTTCGAGGAGAGGTTAAGTGAGAAACCACGTCTTCGAAAGTAGCAGCCCAAGCATCTCTATGTGTTAAGTAATTGGAAGAGAGATTAAAGAGTTTCTTGATCGTCGCTGGTATTGATGAATGCTCGAACTCTGAGGTCTCTGTTGGTCCTTTTGCCTCACTCACCACTTCACTCAAACAAATAATAAAATAAATGTTATTAAACTATATTGTAAAATAAACTAATCAAATGGGTCAGAGTATGGTTGAAAACATGAGTCACGCGACGACGCCGACAAATTCTATTATACTTCTTTGAATGGAATAATCAATAGATTTGAATTATTTCTCCACCACAATTAATGGATACAATCAAGAAATATTAAAATGATGTTGTATAGTTGTCAAATCTAAATCTATCCATGTGATTTGGTTTTTGGCTGCCTTGAATTTTGTTAGCAAAAGGCCATAGGCTGTCGAAAACAATACAGTAGAAAGTGGAAATACAAAACACAAATTACTTTTTTTTTTAATATAGATAACCATTTCTTAATTTTAGCAATGGATTTTCTTCACTATCGGAAACAAGTATTTTTCAGAGAATTTTAGAAGGAAAAGTATACCAAAAATAATTAGTATGTTGAAACTTGAAATGGTAAAATTTTGTGAAAGTTGAAAAATCATAAAGGGAAAAAAAATTGATCATCGGTTAAAGGCTATAATGCAAGAGACATATTAATATATATACCCCTAAGCTATAAGTCCGTTTTATATTTCAGTAAATCATGTTTAAAAGTGGAGTTTTTAATACCCAGTTAGCTAACTTAGTTTAGTTAAAAAAGCTTGATAAAACACGTAAAAATGCTATACAAACTAAGAACAAACTTCTAAAAATATTATGGATATCAATCTTTAATAAAATAAGGAAAGAAAAAACTTACCGGTTCCTTTCTGAATCCAAGGTGAAACCATAATGGTAGGAACCCGAACACCTAACCGGTCAAATTTAAAGAAGCCAGGAGCCGGTCCGGTATTCCCATCCGGATTTGGTATACTAACAAAAGGAGTCTTCACATGATCATAAAACCCACCATGCTCATCATAGGTTATAACCAGGAGCGTCTCGTTCCACTGTGGACTCGACCTAAGTGTCTCGTACACTTCTTTAACCAGCTTTTGACCATTGGCCACGTCATGCGATGGGTGGTCGTCATTGGCTGGTAAGCCCTTAAGGTCAAAATATCTCGGTTCAATTACGGTTAAGCTCGGTAAGTTTCCTTTTGCTGCGTCTTTCTTGAAATTCAGATCATATTGATGAAATTTGAATATGTACTTTAGTTGTCGGAGATTACGGTAGAACAATGTTGTCGGAATATTCTGGAAGTAGATTCCGAAATCGATGTCGTTGCTGTGGAGCGAATCGAATATTGTCTTTTGAGGATACCTGAAATCAAATGATGATAAGATCGGTTTAGCATTCCTTCGATATTTTTTATAGTTGCAAACTTGCAAATTGCAAGTTGCAATGATGAAAAAAAAATCATAAAGGTAGTAATTGTTATGGAAAAGTATCTAAAATGAGGTGTTATTAGTTAGTAGTACCAGTATCTGTAAACCGTTACACAACCCGAAGACATTCATCACAAAAAAATAAATAACTTTGAAATGGTTAAAAATAGACTAAATTTTCCTTGCAATTTTATTATGAGAATTAAATATTGCTTGCAATTTATACTAGTAAATAAGTATTTGCTAAAATTAGGAGTTTTGCTCATTCAGTTATTCAAGATTTTATTATGGAAAATTCTCAAGTACTAAATTCCGTGATTAATAGTAAGTTTTAAATTAAAGTACCAGGAAAAAAGAATAAAGAAAGAATGTGAAAAGGTGGTACCCTTGAGCAAGCTGCTTCTTGACATGGCTTGTGGAACCATGTGAAGTAGCCGAATAAACAAACAACCGGTTCGGTTGAGTCGGACCAGGAATAGAAGAAAACCACCGGTCAAACACAGCAAATTCCTTAACCAGCTCAGCGTAAACCGGTACAGCTTCTGGCCGGAAGCCTTTCATGACTGTTTCCGACAAGTTCCCCGGCATAGAAAGCGCTTGCTCAACGAAACCCATCATAGACGGGATCTGACCCTGACCCGACCCGAACACCTGTCGCTCCACAGCTTCGAACGAATGACCCGGATCCGGATCCACAAACTCAGCATCGCTGGTGAAACAAATGGTTTGTGTAGAATTCGGAACCGGGTTACATTCTCGACGGTTTTGATCGGTGATTGCCATTGGTGGGATCCTTGAGCTACATGGGTCAGTGTGAGGAGACAGTAGAGTGTGAGAAAGTGTGAGAGAGTAAAAAAAGCTGATGGCTTCATGAATGGATTAGTTTTCTCCAGAAGGCATGAGAAAGAAGATTTGATTCTGTGGTTTTGTTTTGCCTTGGGTTAGTTTAAGACAGAACATAAAGACAGTGGAGAGATAAATGTCTCTTTGAAACGGAAAAAAAAAAAGCAAAAGATAAAGTAGAGAAGGAAATCAAAAGATGTAAGAGAGAGAGAGGGGTAGAGAGTGAGAAGATTTGATTAAAACGAGAAGCTTGTAGAGAGCAAGAACAAAAGTTATGGCGTCTATTTACTGCTTTTATTTAGGTGGGCTCGTAATGTAAAAGAAGATTCTGTTCTCACTGAGAAAATAACTTAAAACTCAAGAGATTTACTTTTTTTTTTTTGGTTTTCTGGTCAATGTAGTTCCGAAATTAAGGCTAATTTATCTGAAACTTTGAAATGCATATGCACGAGAAGACATAGCCTTGTGAAACCCACGTAGATGGCCATTTGTTTTCTTCTAGATGTTACATGTGGATTCATAGAGTTCTTAGTTGTTCTTTTTTTGGTCTTATGTTCTTAGTTGTTTGGTTTATTTGTTAGATCTTGACGAACGGTTTAATTTGTATAATATGGATACAAAGTCTTAAGAATGTGTATACTGGAGTGCCATCTTTAAAAATGAAAAAGCTATTTTAGGAGTGATTATAAACTAATCTGTAGCAAGAGTACTAAAATATTTATGAAATGCGTTTTACCAAAAAAAACACCATCATGATAATTGCTTTTGGCTATGTGCCCACTGATCTTTCGTATAGAAAAGTTGGGAAAAGTATATTTTAATTTTAGTGCTTAACATACAAAAACGATTAGTGCTTTCAGTTTACCATAATGTTAGAAAAACTTACTCCATCTGTTAATTGGTAACTGGCTGGAAGTTATTAAACAAAAAGAAAAGTGAAGGATGTACAAACGAAGTCCATAATAAACCAAGTTATTAAATTTCGGAAATTCTTTGCTAGAAGGATGTACTCTTGTTTAGACGATGCTTAAGAACAAGTACAACAGAAAAAAAAGGGAGAAGAGTGAAGCCAAAAAGTAAAAAAAAAAAGTCGGCCACTAGTTCACCACTGAGCTCGTGAGTACTGAACTGATCACGTCATACCAACCAACTAGATTTGGTCGTGTGAACACTGCAATGCATTCATATGTACAACCATGAAACTTACTAACTTTTGTCCTTCACCGATTTTTAAACATATCTTTCCTCAACTCGCATTTCCTGAAAAGAAGAGAAGTATATGTCAGTGACTCATTGCAAGACAGCAAGTGGATATTGAAGAGATTAAGAAAAAAATCAACCCAACTTGGCAACGATTAATACTGCAGATACAAAGATATTATTATTCAGTTGAGAAGGTGTGGGTTAATAACTCTCCTTTATATGTCCTAGGCCAGATTAAGATTCACCCCAAAAAGATAGATCCTAGATGAGCCCATTTTGATCATTGCTCTCATGCTCTGTCATAAACCAGCTACTCATTAGTCACGGACTCACGTGTCGCATCTTTCGAAACTAGTAACTACGTAACCGCACGTGACATTGCCACCGTCCGTTTCATTTTTCACATCGCACGAGACGGTTTCGAACTCTTCAAACCCAAAAACAAAAACTATCTTTACGCTCTCAACTATCTTCTTCTCTCTCTAGTGGCAAAGTATGGCGGATTGGGGACCTGTCGTGGTCGCGGTGATACTGTTCGTGCTTCTGACGCCGGGACTTCTCTTTCAGATTCCGGCGAGAGGCCGTGTCATCGAGTTCGGAAACATGCACACTAGCGGCGCATCGATTCTCGTGCACACCATCATTTACTTCGGTCTCATCACTATCTTCACCATCGCCATTCGTGTCCATATCTATACCGGTTAATTTTACCGTACCGGATTTGTTAGTTTTCTCCGGTTGTATGTGGCAAAACATCGTTGGAATAATATGACTCGGTTTAAATATTCAAAATCTACCATGTTTGATTCTTGGGTTGATTTAAGGGTTCTGTGGCCCTATTTGGTTTTCAGTTTAATCTGGTTCTTGGTTTGTGATTTGTTTGATGCGTGAATGTGATGTTTTTGTAGCTTCCTGGTTTGGCTTTTCTTTTATTTAAGTCTGGTTCGGTTCGTGTGTAAATTATATATTGTTGAGTTAGCGTGATATGGTTAGAGATAGAGAACAAATCAGAAGCTATTCTCTTTGTGATATCAGCTAGGGCCTTTTTTTTCTTCTAGTGAGGCCATGTTTAGACAAGCCCCAACGTTTCCTCCAAAGTTGCGTGGAAGAAATCTATAAACAAATCAATATTTTATGGCCATTTTCCAAACATTGGAATGACTTACTGTATAAACATTTCAACTATTTGGAGGAGGCAATCCAGCAAGGTTTTATTTGAACACTTCCTAATGAGGAAACCTTAAGTGATGCCGAAACTAGTTGTTGCTATTAACCACCTTAGGGGAGATCACTTCTCTGAGTTCTTACCTTACCAAACGATCTATATGGAGGTTGAGAAGTTCAAGAAATCCCTTGGGATTGTTATCTAGAAAGCTTTCCCTTTTATCCAGGGTTTTCTTTATACTTCTCTCATTTAGAAGCATCTACTTTGTTTCCTACCTGGTATCGAACCTGATCTTAATAAATAGCTAGAGAACAACAAAAGCAAAGCTCTCTTTCAACTATTGTCAGCTCTGTTTGGTTCGTTAAAATACTTTCTATAAGATGATAATGGTGAGACGTTATGTAGACTTGGGAGAGACGACATCAAATCATTGTATATTATATATCCATAGATGTGACCTCGTGGAATCACATCTTTAGACCATTTTAAAGAAACCTAAAACACAAATTATTGTCTCTTTTTTTGTTTAGAAGAAAAAACATGAAAGAAAATGTGGAATCATGGATCCAAGCAACAAGGAAGCACAAACAAACGTGAAAAGAACATGAGTTACTTTGTACTTCTTTCTAGGAAAGAAAGTAGCCTCAATGATTTGACAAATAAGAAAATATTAAACCAAGAGAATCGGTAGTATTGGTTTATGTTGGTTAAGCTCTGGGTAGACCAGACAGCAACTTCATTACATGTCTCCTTTAATAAAGCTTGCAAACCTCTTAACGAGTTCATGAGCATTCTCAGTATCAGGATTCTTCAAATGAAAAACATGTTTTTCTCCTTCACTCTCCATCACCTCCACTTCTCCCTTCCAACCACTCCTCTCTAGCTTCACCGCGTAACACCAATCTTGCCTCACAAGAATATCTAACTCCGCCACCATCACCAACACTCTCCCGCAACCCAACCCGGAGATATCCACAGACTCTGACTGAACCACGTTGATCCACGGGTCATCCACTCCGTCTTTGCTATTCGGACTCGCTATCTTCCACATAACCTCAGAATTTGACCTTTTTGTCGGATCCGTTGTGTCCTTGTCGTCCACTGGTGCCTTGGACCAGAAGTAAGGATGTACCAAGATGATTCCATAGATTCCTGAACCGCTCAAACCTGGACTGAGTTTCTCCTTTGCAGCTCTCATCGTCATGTGATGAGTGATGTTCCCGCCGGCGCTGTCTCCGGCGAGAAAGACTCTGCTAAAATCAGCATGTTTGTTCAGCCAACCCTCCTGTCCACGTCCGGCCACGTGGGTGAATACCCATTTGAGAGACGTCCACGAATCATCGTAAGGGATAGGAATGGGATGCTCCGGTGGACGCCGGTAATCAACCGACACTGCTATGCAGTGGGAAGCAGAGACAGCCGTCGTGAGGAAAGTGTGGTAAGTCGGTGAGAAAGGGGTTTCGATGATGAATGCTCCGCCGTGGAAGTAGACAAGGAGAGGGAGTTTCTCCCCGGTCTCCGCGGCTTTTTCCGAGAGGAAGATACGGACGGAGAGATTGTCGTCGGGAGAATAAACGACGTCCTTGGAAACGACACCGTTGTTGGGAGTTAAAGAAGGTGGGACGAAGGTTTCGCCGGTGAGTCGCTCGATGCGGCCACTCTTGTAGATTATGAACAGTGGTGACAAGTCGAAGGCTATCTCTGAGTCCATTGTTTCCGTTGACTGGAATGATAAGATTGAAGAGACTCCGATTTATGTTTGGCTGCAATAGTTTGTGTATGTGGGTTGGGTTTATATTGACCAATGGTGTGTCAACTGTCATGTGTGTGTATCTCTCTCACTCCAATTATATTGGAGGTTGGTTTGTGCTTTTAAAGATTCATTTACTCACTAAAAATCAACCACACAAATGTCTACTGTTGGACCAATTCATTAACTAGTTAGACAATATCACATGTTTTTTTTTTATTTTACTATGTGTCTCAGTAAGATCTAAACAAAATCCTAAATCAAAGGATATGAATTTATAACTACCAAATTGATTTATTTTTATTTAAAATAATTAAATATTAAAATATATCACAAAGATTTAAAAAAATCATATGTCAATGAACATTCCAAAAATATTTTATATGTTAGATTATATTATATTTTTAATAAATAAATTCATATCTGTCTATAACGAATCAGTTATACACTATTATGGTTAAATTAAATGTACTATTATATGCACTGAAATCTCCACAAAATAATTAAAATCAAAATAATTTTTTAACTTCATCAGAAATATATTTACTACCATACTAATATACATGTAATTATACACATTATCTAAATTTGTATGGAACATTTCTATTATCACTTTAAAAATTCTTTAAACTGCACAAAAAACATTTTTGGTATTAATAGTTCCTCCTAAATGGATGACATTTCTAAAAGATTTTAAACCACTCAATAGGTTGATGAACTCAAATTTTAATTCTACATTCTTAAAACTAATGATATAAATTAAGTTTACAAAGCTGGGTGAACTAAAATTGATTACAAAACGTGTATTAAATTACTTAGTATTTTACGCATAAAAAAGATACATTTTTTAGGCTGATTGGAATAAAAATGTATGTCAATATATTGTTTAGAAAACCCATATCAAATTATATGCCAATATAAAATTGTATGTCAATATGTTTTAAAATATTGGGATAGGAAGCCATTTATTATAACAAGTTTTAGTCGATTTCATGGTTCAAACTATTATCAGCTTTAATCATGTAAATATTATTTAAATAGGTTCAATTATATTAAGAGCAATTATTTCAAATGACTAGATAATAGTTTTTTTACTCAAATGGCACATAAGGAATAAAATGACCAAAAATGTATTTAATTAAAGAGGGAGGTAAAAAGAATTTGTGTTTACATTATAGTTTTTTAAAGATACATAATTATTTAAATAAATATAAAATAAAAATTATTTTCTTAATTATTTTCATTTTTTAAATCTGCAAATTCTTTTGATACTATTTTCAATTTTTTAGTATTTTTTTTATCTTACAGGAAAGTTATGTTTATAAGCGGCTGCCAGCCCTAACTAAAATCTTACATCAGGTACAAGCGTGGAAAATTATAAAGAAGCGGAAGTGGACGTCAAGTCAACGAAGCAACATCCATTATTCAAGATAGTTGTAACTACTCTAAAACAATGGTTTCAGTTTCTCTTTTGGTCCTAGAACTTCTACGCAATATGTAGATCTACTTGCAAAAATGGCGAGGATAAATGATCAAAACTATGTAATAATATCCAGGTCCTCTTACCTTTCTTGTACTCCTTTTACCAGCAATATTAGAGATCTAAACATTGACAAAAAAATATGTTTTTATTTTCTTAGAAATTTTTTAAACCCATCCTCTATCCTCCTCAAATTTAAATCTTAAATACAGATTAATTAACTATAAGAATATAAATGCCTCTTTGCCTATGTAATAAAACATTTTGGTCATTCAAATTTGGATCTTTGTGAAATTATATCTGCGATAAAATAAAATTCAGGATCATCATAGAAAATTTAATTTATAGAAACTCATTGGGGTTGCAGTTAGAAAACTTTCATTTTCCAGGGTTTCAGGTTCCTTTCCTCATTTAGAAGCTTTATTTTGTTTCCTAAACTAGAATATTAAAAAATAATAATGGACCCCTAAACTTTCCTAAAGTAGGTGCCGAATAACAACTAAAGCAAAGCTCTGTTTCCAAAGTTGTCTTTTTGTTTGTTTTGTAACTTTTGTTTAACGCATATCCATTTGTTCAAACATTATATGATTAATCACTGAAAACATTTCAGAGAATGAGAGAGACTAATTACATTACATCTCTCCCTTAAGAAAGCGTGCGAATGTCTTAACGAGCTCACGAGCTTTGTCCGAACCAGGATTCCTCAAATGAAAATCATGTCCTTCTCCATCAGTCTCCACCACCTCCACCTTCTCTCCCTTCCAACCGCTCTTTTCAAGCTTCGCCGCGTAACCCAAACCTTGCCTCACCGCTGTATCCAACTCCGCCACCATTACCAAAACCTTTTCGCAACCCAACCCGGAGATATCCACAGACTCTGACTGAACCACGTTGATCCACGGGTCATCCACTCCGTCTTTACTATTAGGACTCGCTATCTTCCATAGCACCTCGGCTTTGGCCGTCTTTGTCACATCCCTAGTCTCCTTGTCGTCGAGTGATGTCTTTGACCAGAAAAAAGGATGCACCAAGATGATTCCGGAGATTCCTGAACCACTCAACTCGGGACTGAGTTTCTCCTTCGCAGCTCTCATCGTCATGTGATGAGTAATGGTCCCGCCGGTGCTGTCCCCGGCGAGGAACACTTTGCTGAAGTCGGCGTGTTTGTTTAACCAACTATCCAAGCCAGATCCTGCGACGTGGGTAAATACCCATTTGAGACATGTCCACAAGTCATCGAAAGAGATGGGAATGGGATACTCCGGTGCACGCCGGTAGTGGCGCAGCGTACGAAGGGTGAACGGTCGATCT
>JABAYD010012709.1:0-10709 GCA_014822095.1 Diplotaxis tenuifolia
AAATAAGCTAAATGTACAAACATATATCAATCCAGTGATCGAATGTTTAACAAGATGCATATTGTCATACAACAATGTTAAAACACTTATGAACCACTAAGATCCACAAAATGTCTAAAAAGGATAAATATTAAAGACAAGACAAAACTAGCATCCAAGTTGAAACAGTTAAAAGCAAGAGTGATTAATAACCTTAAGAAGTCGTAGATGGATCAGCAATGGATGCTGAGGAAGTTGATGCAGTCTTAGCCTAATCGTTGAACTAAAGATTTAAAAGACCCAAAATTTTTCACAAAAATCACAAAACTATGAAGAGAAGAGAGAAGATTACCCGATCGCCGATGTTGCAAGAGTCTTTCTCGTCGTGAGCCATGAACTTGGAAGTGCGCTTCACGTAGCGATTGTAAAGCTTGTTGTGGAAGAGTCTGTCCACGGCGACGACTACTGATTTCTGCATCTTGTTCGACACCACTGTGCCTACCCACTGGCTTCATTCTTTCTCTCTTTCTTGTTTACAAGAAAATCAACCAAACAAAAATACTTATCTTCGTCTCGAGAATCAGCTGAGATCGAAGAGAAGAGAGAAGAATTGTGAAAATGATTCTCGTCTTCTCTAGGTTTTTTTTTTTTTTTTGTTTTTTTTTTTTTTTTTTTGTAGAGATTTAACTTAATTTTTTGGTGAAAAAAAATAAAAAAGGTGATGGTCCAGTTGGTGCCAGCTTATTGGGTCATAGTGGGCTCGGAAGGCACCGGCCCGTTATCCTTCCACCGTCGAAAGAGGGAGGTGGACGCTGCTCTGTGAAACCAGCCTCACGCAGTCTCCTCCGCTCTAAGTCTGTCCGAACCGCAAGCCTTCGCTCGAGTCCGACCACTCAACTCCCGGCTTGGAATGGGCAGACCAGTAAGTAGCCTTCTCGAACTCGGCCTCAAATAGATAGGCCCAATGTCCCATCACTTAACAGTCTCCACATGGATTACAAGCCCGCGTTACCAAGCTCGACGTACAGTGTACGTGAGCTGAACTTACATATACAACAAGAAAAGACTTGTATTCTCCGATGTGGGACTGTAAGCTAAAAACATTTCATCTGCACGATGTCGTTTTATCGCCTCTTCAATTACACAGTCTGAACCAAAGCTTTGATTTATTTATTCTGTTGTCCACAGTATGTACGGAGAACCAATTTCTCACTACCTTATGTCATTGGCTTGGCTTTTCCCTCTAGCCTTTGAAGAATTCTTAAGATTGGGGAACAGTTTCTGTTAGTTTTGCGTTTGAGATTATATGTTTTAGCATGAAAGCATTGCTTTTCAACAGATTGTTCGAAGCTTCAGATTCAGGTGGCATTTCCGGCAAATGATATGTTGTAAGTTGATGTTCTTTCTTGTTGTGATTTGCTGTCACCAATTCATGATGGACTAAACAGATGAAAATTTTGTGTATAGAGATTATATAACAACCATACCCACAAATTAGTATCCACCCGGGCCACTCTATACATTCTAACTTTACTGTGTAGAATCAGAAGCCTTCATACATCTGTAGAATGCGCTCTCAAGTCTCAAATGCGTTCCTTGATAATTATATAATTTTCTGTACAGCTCTACTGGTCTGTCTTCAGACCTAATCAACTGAAGTCTTGATTAGCTCTGGAACTTGATCCAGCAAACGATTCATGTCATCAGGGAACTCGTTTTTGGCTCTGTTGGTTCTTCCTCCCACCACCAATGTTGTTCCGTTTTGTAGTGCCCATATCTTCATATCATGTTTCACACAAATTAAAACAGAGTTAGCTAGCTGAACCTACTAGACTGTAGATATTTAATTTTACCTGTGAATGAGATAAGTAACTGATACAGGTTGTGAGCATTAGAGCACCAAAACCAGCATACACCACTGGCACTCCTGGGTCAGTCTGAGAAACAAAGACCATGACCAAGAACATAAAACATGTCATATCTCTTCTTCTTTTTCTGTGTCAATAAACTTTCACTAAACTTTGTACCTTTAACTCAAGACCAGTGCTTCCTATTGCATCCTCAATCACAATCTTCATACCATCGATTTCAATGGGAAGCTTTGAGTTTGGTCTCCTTATTCCTGCGAACTTTCCTTCCAAATCGTACACAACAATCGATTGCAGATCCCGAGCAAGCATCGATCTGCAAAACAACTCAAGTGGAGCAAGCTAAAGCCTATACAAGAAACCACAATGTAACTCCATCTCTTGTACAAGTGTTTCTTACATTCCTTTGACATTAGGAGCATTAGTATCACCAACTGGTAAGAAGGTCCCATATAGCTTCTTGTCTCCATTGATCTTAATAGGTGCCATGGCCAAGTTGAATGGTCCTTCACCATCTTTAGTCACCTGCAAAGCTGAGAAACTCCAATCTGTCTGGTATATAGTGACCCCACCATATCTCAACGGATCATTAACACTAATCGTCTTCCTCAGAACCTCTTTGCCATTAAGGTCACGTAGTGAAAGATCAGAGTGAAACTGCGATACCTACAATAATTCAATCACACATAAGAGTCCCTGTCACGAGTCATAACCAGAGAAAGCTGAAGAAAACAAAAACTCACCTCTCCGCTATCGTAATAGTCCATAGTGAATCTGTTAACATGAACTTCGGTATTAAAAGAATCTGTTGGAAAAGAGAGAAACCCAATTGGAGCTAAGACATCTCCCATGACAAAATTAAGCCCTTGAGGAACAGTGACAGAGCCTCTAAAGCTCCCAGTGGCACTAAGTGTTCCACCAACCATGATCAGAATCATTGCTATATGTACTCCAATAGGCGCAAATCTACCAGCCAAACCCTTAAAAGCATACAATGAAGGACCCTTCATAAACACCTGCACAAAACAAACAAACAAAGAAACTGAGAAATTACTACTACCTGCAGAAACAATGGTTTTTTTAAACATTGACTACTACTATAACAAGACAATCAAACTGACACTTATATCTATACACTAGGGTCCTAACCTCATAACCGTCACCCATCAAGATCACTCCCAAGTCTTGAACAGAAGCTCTAGGAAGAGTATCTGCAAAGTCCTGCTTCTTGATAGCCTCATCTGACTTCATAAAACTCCATCTAAAAGTTCGTGTTCTCCTTAGCAAATAGCTATTAAACAAAAGAAAGTTTCTGGAAGAAAAACACAGACCTTCTTGCAACCTTAACAAGAGGTATCTGAGTGGTATAAGTACAAGACATAAGTGAAGCTCCCAAGAGAGCCAACATCCCAAGAAATATAGGAGCAGAGTACATATGATCCAACCCAAGTGTGAAGATCCATCTCCAAGTGAAAAACCCTAACACAGGATTATCCTCTGGATACTTTTGGAAATAGAAATCTGGGGTTTCACCTTGTTCAATCACAGTACCTGAAAAAAAGATGAAAACTTTGATCAGTTTTAAACAAACCCCAAAGTGAATTTAATAGTCTTGGAAGCTTACCGAGAGCCATTAGAGCAGCAATGGTGAACATCTCTGTGATAGCTAAAGGGAGCTTGGATAAAACTGATAACACCTTTCTTGGTAACCTCTTCAGAAAACCCAATCCTCTGTCTCCTCCTCCTCCTCCACCGTTACCACCTCCTTTGACGACCCCATCGCCGGAAACAGGCGGGGCAGAATCGGAAAGGGAGATTGTTTTCGTGATGCTTTTGCCATCTTGAGGGTTCTGGAGTTTGCAATTGGTGGTTAGGGAGATGGTTCGGGTTCTGTAGAGGCGTGAAGAGGGACGTGGGAGAGGAGATTGGGGATTGAGTTTGGAGAAGTGGAGAATCTTAGGGTTTAGGGTTAGGATCATTTTCGAATTTGGGAGGGTTTAGCTCAATCTCCTCCTCCGCATTCCTCAGTCTTCTGCTGTGTGTGTGGGGATAAAATGGAGCTTTGGTGGCAGTTCTCTTATCTTGTGTTTTTGTTTTGTTTTTGAACATGAGATATTATTGATTTGAACCGGTTTCATACTAAACCGGTATGATAAATATCTAATTCCCCGCTCGGTCCACTACATAGTAGAGAAAACATTGATGAAACTAATTGTTAGTGTGATTTAAATTAATAAATACAAAACAATACTAATCAAATAAAAAAATTCTTGATAGTTAATAGTTAAATTATTTAAATTTATTAACTGGTTTATTTAAATTGTTTTATTTATTTATATATAATTATGATAAAATATGATGATTATTCAATAGATTAATTAAACATTAATTCTTACGAGTTTAATATATTTTAACTAAAATAAAATTTATATATTTATTATATAAATATTCATTAAAATATTCTAAAGATAAAATTGTTTTCATAGATTTAGTTTTATTTAAATTTAAATAAATTCAGATTGATGTTGTTAGATCAAATAATAAATAAGACAGATGATATATTTTTTCCCATTTAGATCAGACCCGGTCAGACGAAGGTTCCCTTCGGAAAATCGACTCGTCTGATCACCACTTAATTAGCTTAAAGAGATAATAGGCAAAAATACACATATTCTCTCTACATATTTGTCTTCTATCTTTTCTCTTTCCTCTAACAAACCATTCCCATTTTATTCTTCTTCTTCCACTCTCTTTCCTCTCTTTCACGTGGGCTTGACCCATTTTTTTTTTTACTCTTCTCTTTCATCTTTTTCCTAACTCTTTTCATTTCCTTATTCTTTTTTTCCTCACTTCTTACTAAAACAATATAATCAAGTTATATTATAAACATGTTACAATTTTTTAAAACATTTTAATATTGTCTTCATAAAAAAGTTTTAACAAATTTTGTGTCATATTAGCAAGACTATAGATGATCTTATTTCAATGTTAACAATTTTTATATCATGTTACAAATTTTGTTTACTCGCTAACATATTTTGTAACTTGTTAACAAATTTTATAGACGTTAACAGATGCGGAACATAGGTGTTACCTATTAAAAAATATTTTTAAGTCAAATACATGTACGACATGTGTTAACAAGAGTGTTAGTTGTTAACAAATATTGTAAATGTTAGCAGAAGTGTTATGTGTTAACGATTATTGTGCGTTTAATTACATGTTATCATAAGGGTTAGCTGTTGTCAAATACATGTACGACATGTGTTAACAAAAGTGTTAGCTGTTAACAAATATTGTAAATGTTAGCAGAAGTGTTATGTGTTAACGATTATTGTGCGTTGCTTTTTCCGTGGGCCGCACTGCTCTGACACATTTCTCTGCAAAAAGCAGAACATTGTCGGACGGAAAGGGTGGATTCGTCATTCCATATATAAAAGTGTATGATTTACATTGATTATGTCTTATCATATGCATAAATTTAATTTGACACTCTTTTAGGGTCATCTCACTAAATCTCCCTAGCTTAAATGGGTAGATGATAACAAAAATCAAATAATAAAAATTTAGTTTAAATTAATAAGGTTACAGTATAAAAATAATATTAAAGAATAAATTATATTTTTATTTTAAAATAAAATCATATATTTAAAGTTACAGGAAAACTCCTAATTTGTTTTTAAGTCCAAAACAATGAAATGACAGGTTCTGGAATTTCTGATTAATGTATTAGTTCTTATATTTTTTTGAACTAAATATTTATTTACTCGTCACCTAGAGAACGTCGTCAGTATCTCGAAGAGTAAAGATAAAAGGAAATATTTACAGGAGAAGAAAAAAAATCTTCCTTCCAACGAGATCAGTAAAAGCAAAGGCGGAATAGGTGATTTTTTCTGGTAACTGAGCTTTTTTTTGTTTGAGAAAGCTCTCTCCTTTATTGTTTTTCTTACATAACATTATTCTTATTATGAGTTATCATGATATGAACTGAGCTTTAATGTCTCTTAAATGACGCATATAATTTTTGGCACTTTACTATTTTGATTCAGACCCACATTTTACTTATATCTCATGGAGCATGTAAAAATTAAAGTTGTTAGCATTAGCAATAATTTGTTTTTTTTGTGTAGAAATTATCCTTTTGCCATGTTTATCTAATCACCTTATTTAAAAGCTTTTTCTGATGTTTCTCATGTTGTATTATTGTCTGCAATTGTTAAATATCATGAACATATTTTTTTGGTCATTTAACTCAAAATTCTTGTCTTTATAAATTTTGTTCAAGGTTCATGGAGACAAGAAAGATTTCGGTGTTCTGTTATTGGAATGGCTGTATAAAAGACGGTCCTGATGGTCCATTCTACGAAGGATCAACTCCAAGAGTGATCAGAGTTGAGACTAAAACTGATTTACCCAAGTTGTTGGAAGATTTGCATCTAGTCACTGGATTTGAAAAGGGAGAGTTTCAGATTGATTTGATTGGTAGGTACCCTTCCATTGTTCAACAAATGCTTGTCAAGACCTTGCTTGAGGTTCCAAGCTATCACTCTTCTATCATCAGTGTAGAGTTGTATTTAGAGGTCAAACTGGTTTCTCATCGTTCGACCCGTAAGCGTCCTCGGCAAAGTGATGCAGATGTAAATGCCAACCCTCGTGAGAGTAACAATAATGGGTGGCTTGAAGATGAGGATAGGACGGATGAGGCTGCACAGAAAGGTTCGAAGATGAAAAATCCGGATCCAACGAACAGCCTCCTCAGAAATAGTGTCTCAAAGGAGTTGATTTTCTCTAGTTCGTGGCTTGTTGAAGGCGATCTGTATGTTGGGATGCATTTTAGAAATCAAGAAGAGCTGGAGGAAGCAGTGAAGCTCTACACTGGTAGGAGGCAGCGAAACTACAGCGTTTACAATTATCTTAGTTTTAGAGGTGAGATTGAATTCAGGTGCAAAAATATATGCGGATGGGATCTCAAGGCAGCTAAACCGAGTGGAAATGGCTTCAAAATAACAGAATACAGAGGTGCACATACTTGTAAGCCAGAAAATGTGGGATCTGATTTATTGGCAGGGGAGATCGAATGTCTAATAAAAGCTCAGCCTTCTCTCTCCATTTCAGAGCTAAACAAGTGGGTGAAAGAAGAATTTGGGTACACAATCTCGCATGATAGCATGTGGGACGCTAAAACGAAAGCCATCACGACAATCTTTGGAGATTTGGACAAGAGTTTTAGTGTAGTGTCAAAGTTGATGGCTGCCCTTGCCTCATCTAATAAGATGGTAATAGATTGGCAATATGATCTTTTTCCTGATCCTAAAGAGGCAGCTTTTCGTTCTGTGTTTTGGGCGTTTCAACAATCAATCAAAGGGCTTTCTCACTGCATGCCGGTGATCATGGTGGATACAATAGACTTGAGCGGTAAGTATGGTGGGAAAATGGTGGTTGCCGCGGGGGTTGATGCTGAATATCAGGTCTTTCCACTTGCGTTTGCAATTATTACCAAAAAACATTTGCCAACTGATTCGTGGCGATGGTTCTTTGATTGCATCAGGAAAAAAGTAACACAAAGAGAAGGATTTTTTCTAATAACAAGTCTGGATCCTGACACAGTTGAAGTTGTCGACGAAGCTCAGTGTCAGTGGGCGCAACACCGGTTCTGTCTTAGGTATCTATGCCTCAAATTTTATGATATTTTCCGCAACAATCTGATGACGAAGTTTGTTCACAAGGCTGGAACTACGAGATACATATCAAATTTTAATAACTACTTAAAGAAGATTGAAACGATGAATCCAGAAGCTCGGAAATGGTTAGACAAAATACCTCCGCATAAATGGTCTTTGTCTCATGATGGCGGTGGGATAAGATTTGGTATCATGAACGTAAACCCGATCCTTGCAACTTACGGCTTCATAACTAAAATTTGTGACCTTCCTATCACAACCTGTATCTTGCTAATCTTTGACCACGTGGCTGAACGATTCAAATCTGGGCATGAAGACCACGACGAATCACTCAACAGGGGAGATAAGTATGCTAAACATGTCATGAAACATCTTGAAGAGTACAAGGTAGCCTCTAGAACACTCGATTTATTGCCATTAGAACCAACCAGAGTAAGGTTTCAGGTTACAGTTGTTAAGAAAGATGGACATATTAGAGATGTTGTTCATCTGAAGGACCGGGTTTGCACGTGTGGAATATTGCAACTTTTTAAGTATTCGTGTTCACACGTGTTGGCAGTTTGCAGAAGGATTGATAGTGACCATTTGCAGTATGTAAACGACTATTACAGTACAGAGAATTATCTTGGAACTTACGAAGCTGATTTTAATCCACTTCCAGGAGTCTCTAATTGGCCGGAAGATTCTGAACTTCCACAACTGTTACCTCCTGGAAATCGTCCGCCATCAGTTGCCCGGCCAGTTCCAACAGCAACACCGCTCAACAAATCAGCTCAGGCAAGTAAGTTGGTGACAGGAAGAATACGATCCACCGGTAAGAAAAAGGCCTGAAAGATCAGTCTGACGTTGGACCATACCAAACTGAACCGGTAGGTTTGGTTTTGAATCCGCAAAAGAAGTTGTGGATTTTGTTTGTGAAATATGCCAACTGGTTTAGTGTAGCTTTTTGGGAAGGTGTATGGAGAAAAAACAGGTTTGGTTTATGCGGGTCATATTAATGTATGGGTAGGGTAGCTTTTTGCGCACGGAGATGTTATGTATTTGTTAAGTGTTTTGTGTATGTGTATAATTAAGTATTTGTTACTTTTGGTTGTGATGTTCTAAGTTTTGATTTAGGAATCTCTGGATTTGTTGACTTCAATTTGTATAAATTATTAATTAATGTAGACGGAAGAGGATTAACATTAAGGAATTTTAAAGTTAGAGAAGTTATTCATTAAATAAGATAATTGAGTGATTTTTTTTTATCATATATATACCGTTGAAGGGATTTACTAATGAATTTTAAGTTTATAATTTGTATCAGTTAAAACTTTTAAGTTTTATGTAATAAAAAATTTTAAGGAAATTTTGGAAAAATACTTTTGAATGAGATTAGATTTTAAAAACTTACACACTTTTTCTTTAAGCTACACTTATGACTAAATTGACAAAATTTAATGTTCATATTATCTATTGGACCCAATTTCGGATAACAGAGGAATCATGCCAGATATCAACATACGTAGTCGAGCTCAAACCAAAGAAAGATGACGTCGAGGTCGATTATTCCGGAGATCGCGGAAGCGGTTGAGAAGTATCAGCAAGAAATCCATTATAAAGAGGAAGAGAACAAGAGGAAAGTCGCACGCAAAGATTCTAGAGCATAGACACTATCAACATCTACCTTACCTCTTCAGTCAAATTCTCCTTTTAGTTCGATCTTGTTGTTGTTTCATTTCGATTTCAAGTTATTTCTTTGTATTAATTTTATTATCAATAAAGTCTATTTTTGTCAACCGATTTCCGATTATATCGTTGTGTTCTAATTACCGATGTTCACTTTTTTTGTTATTCCTGGATTAAACCGATAATCATTATCAAATACTTAGTGTAGATCTTAGGATCTACATTATCAAATATCTTATTTGATATATTAATTTAAAACATAAATATGTGTTTAAAATATTAAAACAAATTAACCAACAATGATACTTACTTTAATACTCTTAATATCTAAAATAGAAAAATTGGTTTTGCTAACTTCTTACTAAACAACATTCTTATTCGTAGAATAGAACTGTCGATTTTACCAAATAACTTAATAATCTCCCTATTTCTTGTTTTCATATACGACATGCATACATTAAACGATCCAGAAAAAATTGCTATTCTTTTGGTGAAGAGAAAAATCAATCGAAACAACTTTGAGAATTAAACAGTTTGTTAGTGTATTTCTCCTCCCTTTATTACAATTTCTTCTAACTAAACAATGCTGCTAAACAAAATATGGTATTTGTTTTGAGAAAAGGCTTAAGCAATATTAGAGGTTGACCTTCGCACCTGCGCTGGATTAATTTTTATTTTTTTTATAAATAATTTAATAATATTTTTTAACCATAGAAATATAAGTTATTTGGAGTATTTAGGTTTTTACAAACCTATCCGGACCCAAAAGAATCCAACTCTTATCCACAACAAAATTTAATTTAAAAAAAAAACTCGTACCCGAAAAGTGATATGTGTTCGAACGTGTACCCGAATATTTATGTTTAACTGATTATGTAAACAAAAAAATAATTACTTTAACCGCATTTTATATATTAAAAGAAGTTATAACTTAATTCATTGTGATTGTTAGTTTACACCAACTTTTAAAAATTATTTAAATTATATTACATATCAACATATGGATTATTTGAATTATTCTAGAACATAAAATCAAATAGATATTTTTATATTTTCTCTGAAATTATATCTGAATATTCATATCTTTTTATTTACAATGTTAATATATAGAGACAATTGGCGTAATATACATAAATGGACCAAAAATTAAGAATCTGCCCAGAACCAAAAATAAACCTCATTCACTGTAGCTATTTTTCTCTCATTTTCCTGTTTTGCCCCTAACTCCATAACACATAAGCTATAGATGAGTATAGGTGAATTTGGCGCTATCTCTTTTTTTAATACATTTCTGATTTCTATTCAGATGTAGGTCTATAGCTATATGTTTCCAGCCACTCGTTTCCCCTTCTTAACTTTCAGCAAGTCACATTTATTATTTACTAGATATGGACCCGTGCGATGCACGGGTTTTGATTGATATTTTAATTTCATTCAAAAAATTCAAAAAAAAATTACTACAATTGTAGAATATTTGAATACATTGTGAATTTATTTTAAGGAATAATATTTT
>JABAYD010012711.1:0-10476 GCA_014822095.1 Diplotaxis tenuifolia
TAATTCTTGTTTGTTAGATTTAGGTTTCTCATAAAGGATTGATTTAGATCTAGGGATTAATTGAGTAATGATAGTTATCCTTTAATACCATGATTACATCTAGTTGATCTAATTTACATAGATTTACACGAGAGTTGAATCTAGTGAGTTAGAGAACAACAATAACCAAACCGCAAAGCTTGCCAGAAGAAAAAACGATCGATACGACCACTGTTGTAACGATCATTGTTTCGAAAGGTGCATCGATCGACGTTCTTGTGGACATATCGACCGACACTTTCTCGCGATTAGGAAACAATAGTAGCTATCCGAGATCTGGACAAAAGAAACCTTCTTGGTTTCATAATTCGTTTGAGTTCGTGAACAATTGACAACCCCTAAATCCCTATTATAATTACATATTTCCATTCTTGAGATAACGCCTAAGTCTAGCTATCTTCCTAACTGAAAACAACTCTACAAACAATCTCTGAACAATCTATTTGTTCACCTCTGTCATTTACTGTTTTAATCATCAAATCTAACTTTATTTAATACTAAAAATCTATTGAGTAATCCTATAGACTCTGTGGATTCGATCCTTAAGTACTACGACTGAACCTCTTATTTGAGAGAGTAAGATCACTCCTTGAGGTAATTTGAGTGATATCAATCATCTACGCCCACAAGTCCTACCTTGTTTCTCCTACAGAGTACATATGCGAATATGGACTACCTTTTCTGGAGGAAGAATGACATAATGGAACCGAAATTGGATAGGGACCCATATCCCTGGCTAATTTGGTATATCTGAAAGAGTCGGAATGATAATCTGTTTAGGTGAATTGATAGAGATCCGCTGGAGTTAGCCCAATATGCAGAGAGTGAGTGTCAAGCGTGGTTCTAAGCCAATGAGCAGATTTTATCCCCATCTCAAGGAAACATAGATGTGGAAAGCCATGCCATAAGTTGGGGAACATATGTATGGTGGATGGCTCATGTACTGCTACTGCTCAGTTCAGTAGATGTGCTTGGGTTTGGAATGTTAGTTTGGGAAATAGCCGGTTAATGGGGTTGCAAAATTTTAATAGAGTGGAGTCTGCTTTGCACTCAGAGTTGGAAGTATTGCGATGGGCAATGGAGAATATGCTTCAACATTCGCCATGTCAGAACTTTTAGACGGACTACAAGGAGATGATTGTGATGCTCAGGAATCCCCATCAATGACCAAGATTCTCAACGGAATTGGAAAAGCGTATGACGCTACGGATTTGTTTCCCAGATTTCAAGATCTTCTTTGTTTCTAGGACGCAGACCGAAGTCTCTGATTCTTTAGCTAAAACTGCTAGATCTTTCTATCGAGAACTTATGTATGTTGGTTGTTCTATTTTGTTCTATTTTGATCCAATTCAATTAGAAAATTTATTTGGTTTATTTAAATTGGTCAAATTGACATCAATAATTTGAATTCTTCTACCAATTCAATTTGGTTACACCCAAACCTTCTTATGGAAGCTAGGAAACCATCTTAACCATCCAGAAAGCAACAAAGACGTTCTTATCTGAACCAGAACCCAGAGGATCAGGCGGATCTTCATTTACACAAATCTTCCATATTCGGCAGCCTCTACACTAAATGCAACAACATAATTTCTTTAAATCATTGGCCAAGACAGAAGGCCATATTCCTCATCAAGCAATCAGTGGAGAACATTAGTGGATATATCCAGAGGCTGTCCAGATACAAAGGATCCACAAGTTTCATTTTGATTTAAGAGCAAGTGAAGCCTAGCGACTATATTCCTTGGAGCCATCAAAGCGATTGCATTCAAAACTTTTATTTCATGTTTATTTATTTCTTTTATCAGTTTTTGTTAGAGGGTCCCCATACAATGACTTGAGCTTATATAGGAACCCTTCTTTCAAAGCATTATGAAATATTCATTTTTCTATTTTTTTTTCAAAAATATTGTTTTAAGTTTTTAGAGTGTGTGTGAAGCATATCCAGAGCACCTTCACTCATCAAAGTCTCCTTCCACAGAGATTTGTGGCGTCCTCAATCAACCCATCACTTCCATTCCATTATTTTGCGAAGCTTGAGAGTGTCACACGGCCAGCAAGCTAGTTCCATCTCGACACTTTTTGAACTGATCAGGCTGAGAGTGTCAAACGTCCATCAGCCTGATCCCCTCTTATCCTTTGTTTAATATTCATATTCTTTTCCATATCCTTCTCATCTCGTTCCATTTTGCATTTGTTTCAGGTTTACAATTGATTTCCTGACATATCGACCACTAGATCATATCTTTGGTCGGTTAATTTCGAGCTTCCTCAATCATCCAGTTAAGCCGGCTTCCGTGCACACAACACAAGACAACTAAATCAGAACCAGCTCAAGAAGAAAGATCAAGTCAAGGCCCTGATCTACCACTTTGGTTCAACTTTTCCATTTTGGTCGAGTTGGACTAGTTTCCATTTTATGTGCTTTCCTTTATCTTAAAGTCGATGGTGTTGTTTCCTATTTAGAGAGTCGGCTAAGTTTTCTTCTTTATACATAGTAAGATTTCTTAAATAACCATTTATATTAGCTAACTTTTTATCTAAGCATTGAATTAACAAACCCTTATATTATAGAATTCTCTCTCGAGTTCTACCTTTTGTTCATCTTTGAGAAACAAATGATCATAGAGTAACCTTTTGGAAGTGTCCAGTCAAGCTTAAGTAGACGAGGTTACACTCGTAGGTTTGATTATCAAAGCAACACTTGGTAATCGAAAACTTAGTGTGGTCCATATAACTGCTTGCCACCTACGCTCCGCCAAGAATCATTTGACCTAAAGGACTACTAGTAGCCCTCAAAGTCAACACATCCTTGATCCACCTTCAAAGAGATTGGGACGTGATCAAACTAGAATCATATCAACTTTGCTCTTGGGAAAATAATAAATTTGAGAAATTTAGACGATTACAACTTTTGAGCTGTTCATTCTGGTTTGCCTTCAGTGTCGGACTTTATATGCAGTATAGATATTAGATATGGAGTCTAGCCCTACTACTGTTGCAGGCATGAAAGTAAAATTAGAAGCTGTGCAAAGTCATAAAGTTCAACGTTCAGCATGTTATACACTGATCTTCTCTATTCTATCAGCATGATCTCATGAGAATTATGGTTCCATCTTCCTTGGAGTTGGTTCTGTTTGCATGGTTAGTTGAGCAACTCAACACCACCAACACGAAAACTTTTCGGTTCTCCTCGATTGTATGGTGTTAGTATTTGGTGATTGCATTTATCTATGGAAATCATAAGGCTGTCTTTCATAATAGTTCCCGTTACAACAATTGATAATACACTAATAAGTGAGAATATAGTTGTTGTTGGGCTATCTACAAATTTGTGTTTACCTTGGTTTAAAATTGCATATGCCTTGGCGTCCAGGAGATCAACTCTCTTCGAGCCAGGCCCAGCTCAAGGGGCATGGGCCCTGGACCCAACTTTTTTATCATATATAATAGAGTAAAAGTAGTCCAATTTTAGAGAAAAATATCTAATTTTAGAAAAAAAATGGTTCAATTTTTTTTTTAAAAAAGGGCCCAATTTTCATAAAAAGTTATGTGCAAATGCCCCATTTTTTAAATTACCATATGTTAATGTAATTTTTTTTTTGCCATGGGCCGAGAATGTTTTTGAGACGGGCCTGCTTCGAGCGCCATGGGGTTCCATCGCGTCCGCTATGTGTATAACCCGACTAAGGTATCATTCTACACTCTTTCCATTATGTTATACGTAGATAAATACACAATAAGTAAAAAACCAAAACATCACATTTATTGATAACGTACGCCAAAACCAAAAAACCAAACGAAGCATAATCCAAAGTAAAAACCAAAACACCAACACTAAAAATTCTTAACCAAAACCACATGTTTTCAAATCATGTTCTAGTTCATCATAATCGACATCAAAAGAGATAAAAGAGAAGGACATGCACCATATCGTTTCTCTCTTGGCTGATTTGAAGAAGAGGCAACTCCTTTCCCTTTGTCAGCCACCACTTGTAACGCTTCAAACGCCCACAAGTAATGGGCCACCCACCCCTTGCTTTGTGGGTCCCATCTCGTTCAAACGGTCGGTCAGTTAATTTTTCCAAGATTTAGAGTCATGTTTACTGATCTTGCAATCACCACATGATCTTTCTCCGTGCTTTGCCTCACTTACACATTATTGCCAATCACTTCCCGATAGATCACCCATCATTTGACTACTCCAGCTTAAGCACGCTTAACTCTGGAGTTCTTTCTTGATGTGTTTCCGAAAAGGTAAGTGCACTTTGGTGACTTAAATAGCCATTATCAATTCTCTTAATCCTTTCCATATATCACAACTTGGGATGTTACAATTCATCCCCTCTCAAAGAACGCAATGTCCTCGTCGTGCTCCACGATAGGTCTTAAGACGCCTCTCAGGCCAGAACTGAGATGCCTAACCAGCTCTGATACCACTTGTAACGCCCCAAATGCCCACGGCTAATGGGCCACCCATGTCGTCTCACTCAGGCCCATGGCCCCCATCCCGTTCCAACGGACGTTTCATTAATTTTCCAAGGCTCTAGATTCATGTTTACTGACCATGCAATCACACATGGCCTTTCTCCGTGCTTTGGCCTCAGTTACACGGTATCACAAATCACTTCCCGATATGTCACCCATCCTTTGACTACTCCAGCTTAAGCACGCTTAACTATGGAGTTCTTTCTGGATGTGCCCCCGAAAAGGTAAGTGCACTTTGGTGACATAGGTAGTCAAATCTATTCTCTTAATCCTTTTGATATCAGTCAAATTACCCTAAGGAGTGAATTACTCTCTCAAACAAGAGGTTCAATTGTAGTACTTAGGGATCGAATCCACAAAGATCTCGGGTACGCAATAGATCTAATTAGGATGATTAAGCTAGGTCGAAGATGTTTAAATTAGAAGACAGTGTTGAACAAGGTAGTCGTTTGGTTGGTTTGAAGTGGTTTGTAAAGATATTAGGCCGTAGTTAGATTAGGGTTTCTATTCAAGTAGTCAGGATTATAGAGATATATGTGCTAAGTTAGAGGATGTATCAGATCTCAACTAGGGTACAAGTTGATCGGCGTGTCGCGTTCTAGACTCGCCTATTGACTAAATATATTAGTCTTGGCTGTTGAATGTTGGCCAATAGAAAGTGTTGATCAATGACTCTATAGGAGTATCGATCGATACACCATTCGCAAGCGTCGATCGATTATTCTATATGCATATCGATTAATCGCACTTCTAGTCAAGCTTTGCGCGCCGGTTGATTTACTACTCAATAGGTCCCAAGATCGACCAACTGTCGTCTTTTCTAGCAATCCTAGTTCAATTAATATTAGTTCAGATGACTGACCAAGCGGTTGCATTGTATCTAATTATTCTAACATCAGGGTTCTAGTTAACTACTCTAGAACACAAAAATTAAGATCAATCTTACTGATGAATACCACAACTTAAGAACTCTATATTTGGGGTTAATCCCTCATAATCTATCTAAACCCTAAATCTAACAGTGGAACTACTCAAACATAACTAAGTAATTCATTATAACAATAAGATAAGAAAGCTTCATAGATCGAATAGATGTAACAAAGGAGTTCCAATCACAAGCTTGTAGAAGTCTTGAATCTTCTCTCCAACTCTCTCTAACTTTTTAGGTATGAAAAAAAGAATATGAAAAGCACACTTTGCCGTCAACAATTGGCAAAACTATTAATACTTAGTTTAAAACTCGTCAGGGGCAATATTGTGATTTGGTGAAGACTTGAGCTTCAAACTGTTTGGACCAAAATCGTGTCTCTGCCTGTTACGCCAATCTATCGATGTAACAAGGTGTGCTTCGATTGATCATGATCTCTAAATGTCGACCTTTCGGTCTGCTTGATAATCAGCTCGGGTGAAATTCTTCTTGTCTCCAAAAGGACTCCAAAATTATCACTTTTTCCAAATCACTTCTGAACCAATAAATAGTATGCTATATAGACTCTAAAACATAATAATTAGATAATAAAACACTTATATACCATGGCTGAAAGTGGGTAAAATCCATAGAATATCAACTCCCCTAGATTTACCCTTTTGCTTGTCTTCAAGCAAAACAAACAGGCAGTCTCTCGAAAAGAGGTTTAAAAACGACGAGGATTCATAGAATTTTAAACTTAAAATTACCACCTATACAATATTGAAAACCACATCTAAGAGATTTGAATTCCGGAAAGCACATTATACCATATCCGTCTAGCAACCAAATTAATCTATCCAGCAACTTACCAGATACTAGTTTGACTCACCCCTCTACCGACCTCATTTCTTAAAAATAAAAGATCAGACTTTACCTTGGGAGTATCGATTGAAGGACACATGGATTCTTACCTCTGCAAGTTTCTTAACACACAGGTGGTCTTCTCTGATTTCTTTCTTCTCCTTTTTTCCCTCTTCTCTGATTTTTTTTTATAACTTAATGCCAATGAACAAAATAAGTGCTAATGCACTCCATCTTGTTCATCTTATTGTTTTTTATCAGTTTCTTTTATTTTTCTTTTGACAACGATGTAGACAAATAATGGGGTCATCAGTAATGTACCTACTCCTCGCTTCCATCGATGTGGGATCATTCCTTTGAATTAGAATAGTGTGATCATAGGTAATATACCTACCCATCTGCATCTCATGAAATCATCTCAATCTTTTATTTGTAAATGCTGAAGAGAGAGAAAGAAAAGAATCATAACACACATAATTTTACCTTCCAGAATTACAGAAGAAATCTGATCCAGTGTATACTCCAAGACAAGCAATAGAGTCAAATTAGGTTGGAAGTCAGCTTTGGTTTCTTCAAACTTTTTCAACAAACGTGGATAGTTGACATGTTGGTCTAGTTTAGTATCTTTAGTATTGTCTGTAATCAATAAGTATAGAATGGCGCTAAAGAATGGTTAGATATTAAGCAAAAATTTGAAAATAATCATCATCCCCTTCTCGACTCAATAAAACTCTTTTTGATAACATTTTAATAAGACTCAAAATAAACTAGTATCAGTAAACATCTTCCCCAGACTTAAATTACACTGTCCCCAGTGTAAATCAGTCGAAGTTATGTAGAAAAGTAAATCAAATGTGCTTAATGTAAAATTGAGACCGATATACCTGACTGGAACATTATCGATCGATGGAAAGGTGACTTCATCGGTCGTTGTAATTTTCGATCGATTTTGACTATCTCTCATCGGTCGATATTGACATATGCCTACTTCATATAGAAAATAAAAAACGAAATCAGAATGAATTTAAATAAAAACTCAGTAAAATTACATAATAGTGGGTTGCCTCCCACTTAGCGCTTTGTTATATTCATTTAGCTTGTGTTGGAATGAGGTTGTCTAGTGAGTTTGAAACAACTACTTTTTTGGGAAAAAAAAGTCTCCATTTCGTTGTTGCTTTTCTGAAACCATGTACCAGCAAAGTTTGTGATTGCTTCATCTCATTTGGTCTACTTGTCGTTCATTATTGCAGTAGCATTCTCTATCTTCTGTAACCTTTATTTAAGACTCTCAATACTGAATTAATGCTTCACAAGTGTGGCATATGTGTGCTATGATTAGAGATGGCATTTGGTACTACCCGCCCTGCCCTGACCCGAGCCGCTGCGGCTCCAACTTTGGCGGCTCTCTTGCGGGTCGTCCCGCCGTGGCCCGCGGTGCACGAAGCTAAGACCAAACCCGCCCTGCTATGTACATGAGACTTTGCGGGATGGCCCGCGGGACGTGAAGATGATGCTGATCCATTCTTGAAAGTTGCTTGGAAAGCAAGGCACTGAGTCTTCACCCAAGAAAGCTTATCTTGCCAATCTTTCTACCATACCTGCATATCAACACGTTAAAGAACATGGTTATCCTCTGCTCCATAAATGATTTACAATCAGTATGCAATGATTCTCATGATGTCAAAAAATGCATTCTGCAAACTTGTTTTGTCGTGCAATTATAATTATAATTTGTAACAAGAGACTCTCATTGATGTCTCAGATATTTCATTGTACGTATAATTATAATTTGTAACTGATGCTATCATGCAATGCAAACTTGTAAAGTCTAAACCAAATATAAATTAAACAAAACACCATCAATCTGAAACATAAATGAAAACCAAAACGAAAGCCAAACAATCAAATCTCAAATGTTAATAAAAGCAAAACACATACCAAAATAGCAAATCATGCTTCTTCTTCATTCTCATCATTGACAATAGATTCAAATGATGGTACTGTCTCTTCATCACCAGAAATTTCCTCATCTGAAAATGTCAATAACTAAAGTTAATTACCATTAATGGTCATGGTATAAAATTTATAATAATGTGAATCAATTACCATGAGCAGAAGCTTCATATCCTTTCATCCAATTCCTTGTACATATCAAAGCTTGCACATTCTTTGGAAGCAGACGGCTCCTATACTTATTAAGAACTCGCGATCCAATGCTAAAGCAGCATTCTGAAGCTACTGTTGTGACAGGAATACTTAGAAGATCACAAGCCATTGCAGCTAGATCACCATATCGATGAGCATTATCTTTCCAGAAGTCGAGAATATCCATGCTTCGGAAGTTTTCAAATTACAAAGTTGGTTCAGCAAGATAAGCTTCTAAAGATGTCTTTCCACTCACAACACCACTGGCTTTGCGAAATGCAAAGAAATTCTAAGAAGGTATAAAAATAGAAAAAATGAATTTAAAAAAAAAATAAATGGAATGAAAAAAAGTCACATAAAACACTCATATCGTAGTTCCCAAACATTCCCATTGATCCTTCTCCATAGCTCTTTTGTGGAACCGCCTCGCGTGGCTCTGTAGAAGGTGAGTTAGTCTTGGATTTTTTTGTCATAAGACTCAAATAGAGTACCAAGATTTGTGCGCAAGTTCTTCCACTTTGCATCACATGTGCTCATGTCAAGCTTCCATAAGCAATATTCGACAATTGAAAGCTTAAAACGTGGATCAAAGAATGACGCCATTACAAAAACTCCACCAACTTCTTTCCAATACTTATCAAACTTCTCTTTCATTGGTGGCACCATGTCTCTAATAATGTCATCTTCGCTTTCCTTATGCTTTCGAAGCCAATCATGGATCATGCAGAACTAACATATAAATACAAGTTCAAAGTTGGGTAATGCGAACCTGACATCAAACGTGTGGATCTTAGCAAAAGGCCCCAAAAAAACAGCTTAACTTTTCAACACGTGTCCATTCCTGAGCTGTAAGTGTCATTTTATAACCTCTTTTATCAAATGTCTCCAACTGAACGAATGCTTTCGATACTTAATGGCTCTGTCAAGCATGTAGTTAATAGAATCCAACTTGTTGACACATCCAGTATCAGACCCGCATCTTCTTTTATTTTTGCAGCAGACCACGCATTTTGCAAACAATACCTCACGCGTTTCTGATACTGTTACATACTTAATGATCTCTCTTATATTGTGCAAAGACTCTTTAATAACCTTCAAACCATCTTGCACTATAAGGTTAAGTATGTGAGCTGCAAATCTGACATGAAAAACTCTCCGTCACACAACAAGTCATCCCTCAACATCAGCTGCGATTTGACAATATCTTGCATCGAGTCATTACTCGTAGCATTATCTAATGTGAGAGAGAAGACCTTTTTTAAATACCCCACTCTTGCAGTGATTCAAGGAGCTGCGTCGCAATATTCATACCATTATGTAGTGGTGGTAGAGCACAAAACGTCAGAATTTTAGAGTTTAACTTCCAATTCCGATCAATGTAATGCACAGTCACATACATATAACCATCTCGCTTCAGAGACATCAACAAATCAGATGTCAAGGAAAATCTTCCAGGAAGACTCGATAATTCCCTCTTCAGTGTATCTCTCTCGCTTTCATACAAGTGAACACATCTGACTTTGCCGTGTTTCGACAAATATATTGGATATCATCATTCAGATACTTCCAAGTGTCTCTCACCTTTTCATACTCCACATAGGAATATGGTAAGTCATGCTGAACTATTGTCTTAGCTACCAGCTGCCTAAAAACAAGATGATCATACTTGCGAGGTTGTAATTTGCCTTCATCATCAAGCTTCATCTTGCCGTTCATCCTTGTATACATTTTGCATCTCAGCCTATGCCTTCTCATTGTCGAAGTTCCATGCGAGTGAGAGCTCCAGGCATACAAATTCTTACAGTGATTGCACCTAGCCTTCTCCTCACCATTGGATTTTCGAATAACAACAAAATCATCCCAAACGTCAGACGTTTGCCTTCTCTCCCTCTCATTATCATCCAAATCGGGTTCATCAGAATCATCACCCATGTTAAGCTTTCTTCTTTCCATTTATTTGAGTAGGCTTTGAAGATGTCATGTCCCCGATCCTAGCTTGGATCGCCGGGACGGACCATGGTGCCAAGGACCGA
>JABAYD010012728.1:0-19888 GCA_014822095.1 Diplotaxis tenuifolia
TAAACTATAATCACGTATTTATAATAAGTACATAGCCGGTTTGTAACAGTATATATACATAAACATTGTGGTTAACATTATTCATATTTGAACGGTAATGCTCCGATTTCAAACATATGTTAACTAAACGTACAAGTTATTAGATATTTAATAAAAGCCAAAACTCACGAGAATACAAACTTAAATACATAAAAATTTAGAAGCATATGTTTCAATTTTTTTTTAAAAAATATAGCATCAAACCTTGGCTGTGTATTATCAAACTTATACCATAAAGAAACTAATAATTAAAAAAAAAACAAATAAGTTATATGCAGTAAATACCAAAACCAATAAGCCATAACTCAAATTGCAACATCCCAAACGAGATCAAGCAATTACATAACCAATACGTAATTGGAATTAAAAGTATAATCTATAAACCATTAAACAAATTTCCAAATCAGAAACAATATAACAATATAAAGACTACTAAAATTACAACGATCAGATATGTAAAAGATGGATTCTACGTCAATATTAATAACACAGAGATCAATACAAAGAAGGAAAATAAAATTTACAAACACATTTGTTGCACTATACACCCCCAATTAAACATATGATAGTTTAGTGACACAAGCAGCAAAATACAAAACATATATTCAAACTATTCGTAACAAACCAAACTAAAATAGATTCATATAATCCCGCTTTTCCTTAAAGTTTTCTACAATACAAAAAACAACATCATACACATATCTTGCTATCCAAAGTATAATATAAACAATAGAAAAAAATTAACAATCAATATTATATGTAAAATATATCCTGTCCGTAGGGCGGGTCTACCCTAGTATATCATAAAACAAAGACCCGTCCAGTCGGACGGGTCATAGTCTAGTTGTTTTTATTTGTGTTGACATTAAATAATGATTCATGGCACAAACGCAGAATTTCAAATTTCAGGGTTTAATTTTGGCAACAATATATTCGTGATTTCGACGGATTTCATTTGTGTTGCACTATCATAGACCCTGTTGTGACTGCTGCTCCAAAACTTGGTCTGAAAAGACACAGCTGTTGTTCTCTTCGAAAGTTTTTTTCTTTTTTTATTGCTAAATGGTCAAGATCTAAAACATATTGTATTTAACATTTATTTATTTTGTTTTCAAGTGTGATTCTCTATCTCGTGAAGGACCAAAAAAAAGTCAGATAATAAAATAGTAAAGTAAGTTTTCAAAACTATGTTACAAATCAAATAGCAAATGAGAGGGAAATTAAAGGAAGACTTTGTGAAGGAATATACATATAGCTGTTACAAAAAAAGAAGAATGAATATATAGAGCAGACTAGTAAAAAAATTGGGAAGATGATTATTCACTTAAACATATAAAATGTTCTAATGCCACTTTTGTTTTTACTAAAATTCATAAGTATATATTATTCGGGGCTATTAAAGTTTTAAAATTGGTACAAACTTAAATAACATAATGTATTATGCTATATAGTAAATGGTAATTTGGATACCAACTTTTTATTTAGGGGAAGATGGTTTTTCTTGTGTTTTTAGTCAAATGAGATTACACCTTGGCATGAGCGTTTTTTCGAATTTACACTCTTAGATCTCATTCTAATATTTTACATAGTATGAACCGGGTTCATATAATAACATTTCGGGTTCGGTTCAAATTTATATTACATCTTAAAATCCATAAAGTAATCATATATCATCGATTTTTGGTTATATCATTCAGTTCAGATATATCCAAAGTAAATAAAAAATAAAATTGAAAAGCAAAACAAAAAAACACTTAAATTGAATAGAAATTGATTTAATATAAAAAATGATAAAATAACAATAAAGTGTTAAATCAAACATGAAAACAACCATCGTTTTTTTTAAATTATGCATTATCTTATAGATAGAATACACTTATTATTTCAAAGAACAAAATATAAAATAATTATTTATAATTAATTAAGTATTTAAGGTATTTATTTAATTTTAATATTGAATTTTATATATCATATCAATATAAATATTGAGTTGGGTATTTGAAATACTTATATATATTTCAAATATTTATATTAACTTCTAATTTTAGCTATTTGGAATTACCTGTTCGAATTCGGTTAGTAATATTTCGAGTTCAGATATTTTTATACCACCTTACAAGATCCGCTCGAGAATTTTTGTATTTTGGATCAAATACCGATCAGATTTTTCGGTTCGGATTTTCCAGATTTTTATACATAGCCCTAATTAGACCTATGAGCCTAAATCTAAACCCATTCAATGCAGAAAAGTTGAAAACCGTTGGATTGTTTAAATTTGGACTCATCCGTGTAATGACGAGATAGAAATGCCCCAATACAGAAAGTAAAACGTCAAGGGGAAAAGACAGATAGAGAGGTTACTTCACTATGACTCTCTAACCTAATTTTACCTTGACGGAAGCAAGTGGGGTCTTAGAAAGAACTTTCTCATCGAAAACCATGTGTATCTTCAACTCCTTCATCGTCTTATCTGCCACTGGATCTACCTTGTCTTCATGTTTTTATATATCATCGGTACTAGGCAACACCACAAAACCTGTTTTTTTTTTTTCCACACGCACACACATCAATTTAGCTCTAATAATCAGAAAAATCAAAATCTTTAAGCAACATCGAAACTTATTACTAGGGTACAAATACTTACAAGATGTATCATGTATGCAAGAGTCAAGAAGTTGAACCAGCTGCCCAGTGCCCACAACCGAGATTATCCACAGCCCAACAACACATGAGAATAAAAATCCAATGCATATTGACCAAATAAATACAAGTTCTTCACAAGAAACCGATTCATAACAAGGATATGTTTTACTATCAAAAAGGATTCATGTGTAGTAGATTGCGACAAGTTTTCAATTAAGGCACACAAACTTAAAATACCATCAGAAACTTCTTCAAGTTCTTCCTAACGCCATGCTAGGATAACAAAAGTCTGGTTCAGCTCGTTTTGCAGATCTGTTAATGTTCATCTTTAACATATATTTCAAGAATTTTAGGTGGAGTCCTGGAAACAAAAAGAGTTTTTTGAACATTATGTCAAAGCAAATATAAAAGATGTAACTTGTAAGTCAGCAAAAACAAGCTTACTTGTTCATAAAGGTATGAGCATTAGACCATCCGTAATGGGAGTTTTTAGCAGGAAATCCTTAGAAAAAAATAATTAAATAATCAATAGTTCCCGTCAAAAGTTAAAGATTTTATCCAAAAAATTTTTACCTAAAGATTCTTTTTAGTGAATTCTTACACGTGACAGACCGCGGTTCGTTAAATTTTTTATTTTCCTTTTTTATATCTGGAAAAATAATAATAATTTTTTTTTTCAAAAACCACTTTTAAGGACTCCAACGGTGGTAACACCAGTGGAGATACTCTTAGAGGATAAAAAGATAGCTGCGAGGGAGAATATCAAAACGTGACAGACAAGACTCAATAAATGATACTCAACCAATTCAACACAAAACCATATGGCAGTCAGTAGCTACACCAAGAACAGCGACTGAGAGTTGCTTGTCCCTCCACAAGAACATATCAGCGGCTACACAACCGAATTAAAAAATCATACAAACGGCGTTAATCTTCGAATTGGAGAATAAGGAAAAACGAACGTTAACGTATAGTGCATTGAACGTCGAGGCAACCCAAGGCCAGTGGCTTGGTGCGGTGTTTAAGAAAATTTTGTACACGTGTCGACAATCGGATCAATAAAGTAGAAAATCAACGGCTCAAACGACATTGTTCTTAACTTCCGGGAGCGAGAGGGAAAGTCTCTGAGTCATGAGAGACTCTTTTGGGACTGACGCTTGTTTGTACCGAGTTTTCTGATCTAAGTAAGAAAGACGAGAACTCGTCGGTGGGTCAAACAAAGGCGGTTGTTTTATTAATGAGTGAAGAGTCGGTTACAAATCGGGAAGTAAAGAGAAAACAAGAAGCGTCGATTCGGAAAGCTAGCCGAAAGAAGTACAAGTCGGAATAGACAGATGAGTGAAAACCCTAGCTAGTTGCCGCCTTTTCCAGTGTGTAAAGTGTAGATCCCCTTGCTTGTTCTCTCTCCCTCCCCTTTTATAGAGCTCTCCATCATTTGATCTAGTTGGTCGGGATTTGGGAAGGCTTTTCATAATGGGCCTTGCTCTCGGCCCGTCTTGCGGAGCTCGCCGTACAGTCCTTATTAATCACGAATTGTACGACCCGACGTCGTCTCGTGACAATTAGAAGTCGTCGTGGGTCAAGGCGGATCGTCGCCTTTATTTAGGCCGAGCTAGGCCCATTAGAATTCGCTCAGAGCTCACTAAGTGCATTCTCTTTTGGGCCCTATAAAGGGGTGAAATCCACCCTCTACAGTAAGTCCCCCCAGTTTGTGGCGACTCAGGCGGTAAGTTGGCACGGATTTGGATTGCTGGGTCCGACAGAGAATTCATTTTGCCGTTGGCTCGGTTGTTTCATGACATCTTTGCTTCGACAGCTTGTCGTTCGAGTTCTTGCGCGTTCGATATATCATTTTGTCGCTAGTTTGTCGTTCGAGTTCTCACGCGTTTGATATATCATTTTGTCGCTAGCTTGTTGGTTGTATCTTTATGTTCTTGTAACGTCGCTTCGTCGTTTGCTCATCGATAGGGTGACGTCACGTCTGTTGTACCGCTTCTTCGCTGGTTCGAGTTCTTGCACGTTCGATATATCATTTCGTCGCTAGTTCGTCGTTCGAGTTCTCGCGCGTTTGATATATCGTTTCGTCGCTAGCTCGTTGGTTGGATCTTTATGTTCTCGCCACGTCGCTTCGTCGTTTGCTCGTCGATAGGGTGACGTCACGTCTGTTGTACCGCTTCTTAGCTGGTTCATCAACCTAGGGATTTGCGAGAATGCAAACAGTCGCGAAGAAATGGGCGGTTTTCGAGATTGAAGGCCCATTTAATTCGGAAGATGAACAGGCGCGTGTGAATCGAGGCCCATTAGGTTTTATATACCTAATGATGACTCGTGGGAATCGCGCCCCTTCCTCTCTATAAATACTCCTCCATTCTCCAATCCTCTCAATTCTTCGCCACTTTAGGTATTTTCCTTCTCTCTCTTTCCTCTACTTTCTCTCTCTAGATTTGTAGAATATATAGTGTCGGTAAATATCATGTGTCTAAGGCGGAGGTTAACCCGTGAGGAAAAGGCTAAGCAAGTTGCGACGTCGCCAAGTCTTGCGATTGATGAGACGACGGGTGAACCGCTGGACGATTTTAATCTGGCGGTCAGAAATTCTCTGATGTATCATGCCGGGCTCGACATGGCGCAAAGATAATTAGTCGTCGACTCGGTACGACTAAAAAGGGGCGACGATGATGGGAATGCAGCAGCGGAGATAATGAACGTCCTTCTGGTGACGCGTCGTAGATCGCCATCGCCTTCTAGAAGCGAATCAATAGTTCACACCCAATCTCCCCTTCTGAACCTAGATGACCTCGGGCCGCCTGAGCTAGGCGAGCTAACATGAGTTCGGCAGAGGGAGACTGTCTCCCAAAAGTTCCGACGCGTTACGACGGAATGGGAGTCTTTGAGCGGAAATCTGCGATCCCACAAGAGTTGCTTCGTCCGGCTGATGCGCAGTCGTGGGAAAACGCGGAGAGGACTCGATGTACTGTAGAATCAGTCGAGGATTTGCTCGTAGCTCGCAACGCAGTAGGTGTTACTTATCTTTCCAACGGAAGACCAACGCCCGTGGTCGCCTCCGGTTGGTTATCAATGCCTTTACAAATCCTACTTCGGGGATCATACTAGGCTATGGTTTCCGTTACCGCGCCTCGTAACATCGTATGCCTCACGCCGTGATCTCGCCATAAACCAGATGGTGAACGGGGCGTACCGCATTATGGTGGCGCTTATGGTTTTGGCGGCAGAGATCGGGATATCTCTGTGTGTGTTCGCATTCGAGCATTTGACGACGTTATCTCGCTTGTAGGAGTCAGCGCGCTGAGGCATCTTCTCGATCAGGATGAGACAGACCTATAATATCATTACCGGTCATCCAGATAAGACTGTGGACTGGCAACGCTTCTACTTCTTTGTCAAGTCCGACCAATTTGCTTTTATCGATCCTCCTGATGACGAATTCATGACTTATTAGAATAGCGAACCCGGTAGTTAGCTCGCCTCGATTTACTTTGTTCTGTGTTTAATCTAACCCTTCTTCTTTTGTTGTGCAGTTGTACATCCAAACTTCTGGGTAACTAACGCTGTTATCCCACCATCGTTCCTTTCTGATGCCCAATCTATAGCCGAGTTGAGTTCATACGTGGCCCGACATCAGCGAGGAGAGGATTCGTCGTTGGTTGGGTCATATCAATCAAGGTAAAGAGTTGTGCTCAGTCTCTGATTTATTCTTCATGTTGTGCCCTACTTATGTCATTTGTTGGACAAATAACTGGGAGAAGGAGTTTCGGTACGAGGCAAAACCAGGAAAAAACGATCTAACCTTTTCACTTCGGCGAGACAACAAGCGGTCAGAAGAGCGAGAGAAATGAGGGAAATGGTTGACCTCTCAGCTGTCATCGCATCCTCTGACCCAAGGAATCTTATGGGTGTGATTGATGGGTTTAGGGTTAGACGGAACCGATCCAAATCCCGACGAGACTGCTCCCGTTAGTGCGGTAGGAAGAGAGCTCGTACCAACTTTTCCGGGGAACAACTTGGCGGTTCTCAGGCTTTGGGGGGAGCCACTTCTAAGGCTGCCACCGGGAGAAAGAGAAAGCGGACGTGTGCCGACACTTGGTCCGATTCAGGGATTAGAGGAGTGTCGCGAACTGGGGATGAGTTAGGAGCTGTGGAGACTCATGTTGATTCTCCAATTGCCGAGACTGGCACTGAGTCGTCGGCACAATTGGCTATCGTCCTGGTTGGACCCATTGCTGAGGAGGAAACCGTCCTGGGAGGTCAAGAGAAGAAGAAGAAGAAGAAAAAGAAGAATAAGAGTGTGAATCAGGAGTCTGGCATACCACACGTCGACCCAGAGTCTGGAGTTCCCAACCTTGAACTAAACTCTGATGTTCAATGCACCGAGACGGGATCCGAGCTACTGCCATCA
Source organism: Diplotaxis tenuifolia (assembly GCA_014822095.1). Taxonomy (NCBI): domain Eukaryota; kingdom Viridiplantae; phylum Streptophyta; class Magnoliopsida; order Brassicales; family Brassicaceae; genus Diplotaxis; species Diplotaxis tenuifolia. The sequence continues at coordinate 7,100 of JABAYD010012728.1, forward strand.
GAAGAGGCATTTCTCGAGGATCAGAATACCGAGATTCCGCGTGTGCGAGCTGGGAGGGCGATTACTCGACAAAGGATAAGACTCTTTCCGGACAAGGTTAAGTTCTCCTATAGCGATAACTCGCCACTCGTCAACAACGGCCCAAAGTGCGCCGAGCTCTCCCGTCAGATAAAGGGTAGGCCGAAAGAGCTTCCTCCGGTGGACCACTTGTTCTTCCGCGACGCTTATATTGATATCGCTCGCAACTTGAAGATGCTACGTTGTTTCAAAGATTACCCTTGTTCGCTCTGATCTCGTTGTTTACTAACTCTTTTCATTTCATCCTTTACTTCGTCACCTCGCAGGCGAAAGGCAGCATGAACTTCTTGGTGAAAAAGTATGATTCCGAGGTTAAGTCGGTGTACTCCAGCCTGGTTAAAGCTCAGTTGGAAACCAAGGCCGAGATGAAACGCGCTGCTGAATTGGAGAGCTCATTTGAGCAAGTGAAAGAAGAAAAGACTGAGGCGGTCAACCATGCTGAGGCTGCAGAGAAGATGGCTGAACAAGCTTCGAGTAAGCTGAAGGCCGCTCAGGATGCGGCTGCCGAGCTAGAGAAGGAGAAGCTGCGTATGGAGCAGAAAGAAGCGGGAGCTTGAGGAGCATCATGAGAGAGAGGTCGCCCGCCTTAGGAACTCCCGTATGTACGAAGTTACTCGGGAAAGGGTGAGGGTTCACGCCGCCATGGTCGCCAAAGCGCAAGCTCGCTTCGACCGAATCCGTGATCGTGAAGTCTGCTTCAACGATTATGACGATGCACGGTGCTACTGGAGTCAAACGTTCGGGACCAGGAGTTGTCTGGAGCTGATGAAGAGGGAGGGGGAAGCTATTCCGCAGGAGAAGATTGACTTTTATCTTGCGGAAGAAATCAAGTGGAAGGCTGAGGCCAAAAAGCTCGTCGTCGGGGCGATTACTGGAGGCAACCTTAAACTGTCCCCTCTCCACTTGAGCTCTTGCTATGTGGATAAGGACCTCCTTTCCAAGTTGGAGGCGGAGTACCTTAGCAGGGTTCCCTTCAATGAACACGGCTCTAACTTGCACATTGTTGATCCAGCAACCGTTGCCGAGCTCTAGAACCTGAGCCATTCTCTTGGCGCCCGTTCCGTTAGCAGCGTTGGAAATCGGTCTGATGGCGGGAACAAGGATCCCCAAGATGTCGGTTAGGAAACAGGTGTGGTCGAAGTCTCCAACGGAGAAAGGACTTCAGAATTTTAAGATTCTGCGACCAAGGTCGCGAGGGATTGGATAGTGACAAAGCTCGATCCAGTGAGGTTGACCTGAGTGGCTCTGTAGAACTCCGCGAGGGAGGCCCGCAAGTTTCATTTACCAACGCGAACGAGGATCCCTCAGCGCCGGAGACTCGTCCTCGAGACCGTGAAAGGGAAGTTCTGAAGGAGTGATCATAACCCATGCTTGTTTTCTGTTGTATCTTTTGATTCTTCCGTTGGTGGAGGTGTTTAAGTTGTGTTTTGTTGTTAAACTTGTCCTTTTGTTTAATAAACCTGTTCTTTTAAGGCAAACCCGTGTTGGCTTATCGAGGTGTTAGCTCGTTAATTGTGCAATTCTAATTTTTAGAATCATCTTAGATTTAAACTTGTTTGATCGAAGTAACGCAGTAAGTAGTTTCTCGTTAGGTACTAGACTTAGGGTTATTGAGTGTAACAGTCTAAGCTCGTGCGTTGCTATAGTTGCTCGATTTCGAAACCAACAGATCGTATTTACGAGGAAGATGATTTTAGAGCAATCAAGGTATTTAGAATGTCATAAAGTAATTTTACAGAGTCTTTTGGTCGGCCAACCCATTACTCGTAAATTATTATGAATTCGAAAATTATAGTCTTTCGTAAACCGGCCGTAGGTCGGTTTGACGAGGTCCACCGCCAACGTACCTGATCAGGGTGTGCTAGTCGATTGGACGCGAGTGCTAGTACGCATCTCGTCGCTTGAGATGTGTTGCTAAGTGAGGGCGTAGACATCGCAAGGTTCTTGGAGGTACGACCATAGTGGTGCGTCTGTCAGGTAAACAGAGTAGCTGGGAAGTGTGACTGCTTCTCGGCAAACTTGTTTTTTTTTTTTTTCAGTTGAACCCGTGAGGGCTGCCTACGTACCCGAGTTGGGATCAAACCATCTGTAGTTCAGTTGGGCCGAATGGAAGTGGCTAAGGGAGCGCATCCATTCGACGAGTAAACATGTTGAGGAACCGTTTTTTTTTTTGTGTGGGCGAATATTCGCTTGCACATGAGGTTGTGGTGCTTGCTGGGAAGGTTTCGTGCAGGTAGAGACGAAGATGCATCGAGTTCCGGGCGCGCGTGACCTCTTTTCCATCGGAGGTTTCGGGTCGGTAGAATCCTGGCTTGACGACTTGAGTTATCTTGTACGGGCCCTCCTAGTTTGCACCTAATTTGCCGGCATTTTCTTCCTTAGTGTTTTCAAACATTTTGTGTTAGACGAGGTTGCCAAACTCGAGGGGACGGGCTTTGACCTTCTTGTTGTAGTATGACTCGATTTGGTTTTGATAGTTCTGAATGCGCAGCAAGGCTTGGTCTCGCTTCTCCTCGATCGAGTCGAGTGCATCGAGGAGCATCTCTTGATTGAGTTCTTCGTGCTGCGGCATTTTGGCGCGTCGGAGACTCGTAACGTTGACCTCGGCAGGTGCCATTGCCTCGACGTCGTATGCTAAGGAGAAAGGTGTTGCCTTCGTCGCGCCTCGCGGGGTAGTGCGATGAGACCAGAGGACTCCGTCGAGTTTGTTAGCCCAACATCCCTTCTTGAGGTCGAGTCTCTTTTTATGCCATCTACGATGGCTTTGTAGGATGACTCGGCATGGCTGTTACTTTGTGGGTACCTCGGGGTGGATGTATTCAAGCGTATCCTCCATCGTTTGCAGAAACTGCGGAATTGGTGCGAGATGAACTGCGAGCCATTATCGGTAACGATCTCGTAAGGAAGACCGTGCCAGCAGATGATGTTCTACCAGACAAACTTCGTGACTTCCTTATCAGTGATACTAGCATATGATTCGGCCTTTATCCACTTGGTAAAATAATATGTCAGGACCAGAATAAACCTCCTCTGATGAGAACTTGGTATAGGACCTATTATGTCCATGCCCCAGCGCATAAAAGGGTATAGGGCTGTCATAGTTCGTAGAAACTCCGTCGGGCTATGGATCATCGATGCGTGTCGCTGACATTTGTCGCACCGTGTCGCGTATGCCTCACAGTCCGACGTTAACGTCGGCCAATAGAAATTCATATTTTTCACCTTAAGGGCTAGAGCCCGTCCGCCGGAATGATTTTCGGCTGCGCCTTCGTGTGTTTCTGCCATCACGAGTCTAGTCTCTTTGCCATGAATACACTTTAGGAGGACTTTATTTGCCGAGACTCGGTAGAGGGTATTTTCCGCTAGGACATAGTTCGCGCATCGGGCCTTTAGTCGCCGGGCCTTCCACTTCTCCTCAGGTACAGAACCGTCGCGCAAAAACTCGACTAGTTCGTCTCGCCAATCGGTGCAATCGTCCTTAGTCAGTTTGTTTGGTTCTTCCGCAAAAGGAGTGGCTTTATCACTCGCTTGATTGACTACTGATGGCTGCTCGGTTGTTGACTCGATGCTTGGCTCTTCGATCCTATGAATCGGGATCGTTCGTTTGACTTGGTCATGGAGTTTACTTCCCAAAGCCGCGAGAGCATCGGCGCAAACATTTTCTCCGCGAGGTACTTTTTTTTAGTTCGAAAAATTCGAACTCGCGAGCGAGTTCTTGAACCAGTTTCAGGTAGGCGTCCATTCTGCTGTTCTTTGCGTCGTACTCTCCGCTGAATTGGCTAGTGACGAGCTGCGAATCAGAATAGGCGCTAACTCGTTTCGCATTAACTGCTTTCGCCAAACGGAGGCCGGCGAGTAACGATTCATACTCGGCTTCATTGTTTGAAGCTGGGAAGCCAAAGCTGAATGATTGTCTAATTAGTTCGCCGGTTGGAGACTACAGCTGAACTCCTACCCCCGAGCCTTTGCTCATCGCTGATCCGTCAACGTGTAGGATCCAGTTCTGGATTGGTGCGAGGAGATCTTGTTCTAAATTTGGCGGTAGCTCGAATAGGAAATCTACTAGAAGCTGTGATTTCGCTGCGGTTCTGTTCTTGTACACGTTGTCATGCTCACTTAGCTCGATTGCCCATTTGGACAGTCGACCGGACTGGTTTGTGTTTTGCATGACAGTTCGGAGCGAATGGTTGGATAGGACTTCAATCGTTGATTGGAAGTGTGGTCTTAGCTTTCGTGCTGACATGACGACCGCCAACGCCATCTTCTCCAGGGTTGAGTACCTTGTCTCAAGATCTGTCATTCATTTGCTCGTGTAGAAGATTGGGTTTTGCTCGCCACGGTCATCCTTGATGAGGACACTACTGACTGCAGTCTGGGATACAGCTATGTATAACGATAGTGTATCCCCGGCTTCTGGCTTGCTTAACACGGGTGGCGTGGTCAGGTAATTTTTCAACTGGGAGAGAGCTTCCTCGCATCGTTCGTCCCAGACGAACTTCTTGTTTCCGCGCAGGAGATCATAAAATGGTAAGCACTTTTCGGTAGATCGCGAAATGAATATGTTCAACACTGCGATCCGTCTGGTTAGTCCCTGGACTTCTCGACTATTCTTTGGGCTGGGTAGGTCGAGACTTGCAGAAATCTGCTTGGGATAGGCCTCGATTCCCTTCTGTGTCACTATGTATCCTAGAAAATCGCCTGATGTGACACTGAACGTACACTTTGCTGGATTAAGTTTCATCCCGTACTCATTCAGAATTTTGAAGCATTCTACAAGATGAGTAGGGTGATCTTCAGCTCGGAGTGATTTGACTAGCATATCTTCGATGTAGACCTCCATCTGTGGCCAAGTTTTTCAGAGAACATCTTGTTAACAAGACGTTGGTAAGTGGCACCGGCATTCTTTAGTCCGAAGGGCATGACGACATAGTAATACGTTTCTTTGTCGGTTATGAATGCAGTTTTTTCTCGGTCGTTTGGATGCATCATTATTTGGTTGTATCCTGAGAACACGTCTATAAACGTGAGGAGCTCATTTCCCGCCGTCGATTCGACAGACGATCGATATGTGGAAGCGGGTAGCTGTCCTTCGGACGAGTTTTGTTGAGGTCGGTGAAATCTACGCACATTCGCCACTTGCCATTCATTTTCTTGACGACTACTGGGTTAGCCAACCACTTTTGGTACCTGACTTCAGCGATTGAACCGGCGGCAAGTAATCATTCCACTTCCTCTTTCACAGCTTTGGATCTCTCGTGTCCTAGCTTTCGCCGCTTTTGCTTGATAGGTTTAAAAGTGGTATCGACGTTGAGTTCATGGGAAGTCATGGCAGGATCTATTCCCTTCATATCAGATGTTTCCCAAGCGAACGTTGACTTGTTAGCTCGCAGGAAGTCGATGATGGTGGTTCGCATTTCGTCAGAATGATAGGCTTCAACGCGCACTACTTTGCTCGGGTCTTGGTCATTGATTACGACCTCGATCACTTCCTCCTTCTGCGGGTAAATCCTTTGGATTTGTTTCGCCATGGTGTTGACGTGGGATGTGACTTGCTGTAGTTTTACGTTAGCGGCGAGTAGCTCGCGGGCTGCCTGCTGGTCACCCCTGATAGTTTTGATTCAACCGTCGTTTCCTGGGAACTTAACGCAGTTATGATAGTTCGACGCTATCGTCTTCATGGAATGGAGCCACGGTGTCCCAAGTATGACAAAGTATGGAGCATTGGTCCCAACGATTGAAAATTTGACTGATCGGGTCACTCCACCAGCATACACTGGGAGGCGGATCGTCTCAATCTTCTCTTCTGAGACCCCATTAAACCCGGTGAGAGAGCGGGAGGACGGTTTAATGAGACGGAGATCCACTCCCATCTTTTCAAGCGTACTTTGAAAGATGAGATCAACCGAGCTGCCGGTATCAATGAGTACTTTGGTGACTTCGCAATCACCTATACCGACCTCGATAAGCAATGGATCGTTATGGGGTATGTGAACTCCAATCGCATCTTCGGGAGAAAAAAGTGATTGATAACTCGTCATCCGGCTTGACCTGCCAGTCTCGTGATGATTTCACTTTGCGCTGGTGAGATTTTACGGAGCGAACCGAGTTGCCGCATGGTGGTGACCCCCCTATTATGACGTTTAGTCGCATGGGTTTTAAGCTCGTCAATCGCGATCTTAGGTCGCTACTGTTTAAGCTTGGTAGCTTGCTTGCCCTTATCTCCGATTCTTCGTCGGTTCCAGTTTTAAGCTTGTGTAGATGCTGACGAAGGTCACTTGGTTTGGAATTTGAAAGCTTCTCTCTGAGATCAACGACCTTTGATTGAATCTTAACACGTAAATCCGTGACTTCTTGCTCCGGGAAAGGAGTCGGATTTATCCTCCGAGCTTTCGACCGGTTAAGCCTTTCTCGGAGATCTGGCGCTTCAGTTCGGTCGACTTCCGCCTTTCGTTTGGTGAGCAACGTCCGTAGGTCGCCGCTCTCTGATTCTTCGCTGGATGACGAATCGGAGCATGCGAGGATAACCTGGATGCGTTTGCGAGCTCTAGGCTGCTCTTCATCAGTTTTCTCATCATCGCATTCATGAGCTCCGGAGCCTTCACCCTTTGGTTCAGGCTCGTCTTGCTTTGGTTTGCCTTGCAGACGTTAATTCTTCTTATCCTTATTCTTACTCCAGTTAGTGTTGCTCTTGGCTCGTGGCTTCGACGTAATTTCTCCCGATTCGTATCTGCGGAACATGATCTCCTTAAGTTGGACGCAGTCTGTGGAGTCGTGAGCTTTGGATTTGTGATAAGGACAATACGGTCCTCGCTCCTCCGTGTCATCCTTTTCAGGAGGGTTCGTACTTTTAGATTGGTCTCCTTCAGTAGTTGCGGATCGCAGGACCTGATTTAGGTGGTAATAGCTCCACCCTTTATTCCGCATGGTGACCCTGTCTTCATCTACCGAGTAGACGAAGGTTTTCTTCTTCGGCTTCTCGCCTCTCGAATGTTGCTTTGGTTCCGGGCGAGTATCCGAGTTTTTGTTCGCCGCTGACTTGGGCTTCTCACCGCTGGGGTTTTGCTTGTTCATGATTGCTTTGGTGTCTCCCTCCATCTTGATGAATTTATGTGAACGAGCTATGGCTTCCTGTAGTGACTTGGTTGGGCGACGGTAGAGGTCGTCTCGGAACTTTGAGTGGACGTAGAGGACGTTCTGTAGCGCATCGACCGCGATCTCAGACCTCGACTTCTATTACGATTGCCTTGAACTTTTCTATGAATTCACGCAAGGGTTGACCTTGCGGGGTTCGTGAGTTTAAACATGTTTGAAGCTGTTTTCTTCTTTATAGTGACATGATATAGTGTGAGAGGAAAGCCGTCGAGAGATCGCGAAAGCTACCAATCGAGTTTTCCATGAAGATGAGTGAACTAGTTTAAAGCTGGTCCCTCGAGAGTTTCGAAGAATCGCTGGCAGTAACCAGCTTCGCGCTCCACGTCGGAAAAGTTTGCTCGACACATAGCTATGTTGAACGCCGTCATGTGTTCGGTCGGGTTGTCACTGCCCCCGAAAGAGGGTAATCGGATCTTTTCTTTAGATCGTAGCCGTACGCTACTAATATCCCGCGTGAAAGGAGTTTGTAGCGTGTCGGCGAGAACACTGTCGATCTGTGGCGCAGAGCTCGTAACACTGTGCATCTTTGAGGTAAACTTTTGAAGAGCAAGTTTCATTTATGCTACCTCTTGGAGGGTTTGCTGATCTGCTCCTCCAGTGGTCTGGAGAGCGTTGCCGGCTGGCTGCGTCTGCTCTGCCGCCTGGAGTTCGTCGGCGGTATTTGGTACGTCGCGAACAATCTACGGCGAATCGTCGTATCGGATTCTCCGGCAAGGGTGCGAGGAGAGCAGCGATTGCGGCGAGTTGGGCCGTTGTCGCCTTTTAGACTTCGTCTTGTTGAGCTAGACATTCCATGATGACATCAATGGAGTTCGCCGGAGCCGGCGTCTCGTCGGCGAAATGCTCGGCCTCGACTTCGTGGTCTTCGGTATCACTCATCGTGAAAGGATGCTACTTCGTTGTCCCACGGTTGGCGCCAACTGTTTGTACCGAGTTTGTCGGATATAATTAAGAAAGACGAGAACTCGTCGGTGGGTCAAACAGAGGCGTTTGTTTTATTAAAGTGAAGAGTCGGTTAAAAATCGGGAAAGTAAAGAGAAAAAAAGAGGCGTCGCTTCGGAAAGCTAGCCGGAAAAAGTATAAGTCTAAATAGACAGATGAGTGAAAACCCTAGCTAGGCGCCGCCTTGTTCAGTGTGTAAAGTGTAGATCCCCTTGCTTGTTCTCTTTCCCTCTCCTTTTTATAGAGTTCTCCATCATTTGACCTAGTGCGGTCGGGATTCAGAACGGCTTTTTATAATGGGCTTTGTTCTCGGTCCGTCTTGCGGAGCTCGCCGTACAGTCTTTATTAATCACGAGTTGTACAACCTGATGTCGTCTCGTGACAATTAGAAGTCGTTGTGGGCCAAGGCGGATCGTCACCTTTATTTAGGCTGAGCTAGGCTCATTGAAATTCACTCAGAACTGGCTAAGTGCATTCTCTTTTGGACCTTATAGAGACGTGAAATCCACCATCTACAACGCCGTCGAATTGTGTATTTTGCGCATCCTCGTTGACTGCTTTTTTACATTCGTTGACTGCTTTTGCGTAACATATCAAGATTCAAGACAAAAAAAAAAGTTAAGATCAAGAAGATTAGAAAAACACATATACATAGTTAAGTCAAAAGCTACCAATATTTAGGGATCAAATCTCAAGTTCCATCTATATTGTTCCCATCTTTAGAGACATTTATCTCGTACAAGTAAAATCTTATACTTCTTTTCGAAACTTTAGTAATCTTACACTAATATAACTAGATTGACACATTTTTTCCTTTAACATCCGAATCTTGATAGGCTAGCTGTGATTAAATAAATGACGCGGCGATGAGTTTCTTTTTGGATACAAGATATATACAAGAAAACTAACATGTAAAGCAAATCAAAGAATTATAGATTTTAGTTTCGATAAAATCGTTCCAAGAAAGATAAATATATTCTATTATTAAATGCAATGTATCCATACAAAAAAAAATAACTATTATATCCTTCTCCGATCAGCAGCGTATTGAGACAACGGTACAACTTCCGACAAAGGAGTCGACTGCGGTGTTGACTGAGGCGTGGGAAGTGGAGAATTCCGGCAAACAGGACAAGATCCATTGAGCATAAGCCAAGCGTCAAGACAACAAACATGAAAGTAGTGTTTACACTCGGGCATCATCCTTACCATCTCTTCCTCCATATACTCACATAAACATATGGAACACGTAGTATCTCCTCCCTCGCCGTCTCCTACATGAAAACCATCAGCGGATGCGACAACAGCTATATCTTTAGTGAAAGGAAATTTAGGGTAAGAGTTTATGATGAGTTGATCAAGTCCACCTACGACGACGTTACCAGAAACAGCTGATTCGAGATCATCGTCTTCGGCTACGAATATGATTCTTGGGACGATTATGCCACGGTTACCGAATGAAGAATCTCCGTTTGAGGAGGCAGAAAAGCGGAGGCGGGAGGCGCGGCAACAGATGTAGGAAGAGAGGATGATGGTGGAGAAAAGAACGAGGAAACCAAGAGCTATGGCTATGGAGTAGCCAAGACCGAGGCTAGTTATATAAGGAGGGATAGGGACGGGAGGCGGAGGAGGAAAGACGGCAGTGATGGCGTAGGTTGACATCTGATTGTGAAGAAAGGGCTAAGGCCATGTGGGATTGATTGGCTAGAAAGAGAGAAAGGGCAATGGAGATGATTATTTTGTTTGGTGGGTAGGAAAATGTAGCTACTGCATTGAATACAAAGCTTGGCAAGTATTAAAAGCTTTGCATTTATTAGGGTTCTTTGTATAGGTTTTGTGAATAGTGAGTTCACTTACAATTAAAATTTTTTAGTTTTCCAAAAAAAAAATTCTAAAACTTCAGATTTAAATTTTTGAGTAATGAAACTTAAAATATAGAATGTCACTATTCAAAATTTTAAATTTGAAGTTTCATATTTTTATTTGCATTTTGATCCTTACAATTATATATTATATTTATAATTTTTAAATATTTTATTGTTTATCATTTAAATCCTAAAAAAATCTTATCTCATAAATATTTTAAAATTATCTTTATAATTTAAACTATACACATATTTTCTATAGAAAACATCAAGATAATATTTAAAATATTTTAAAACTAGGACTAGACAACAACAATTTTTTTTTTAGACAACAACAATATTACAAAACTTAATGTGGTATTTGGTTTGTAATTTAATATTTAATTATATATTTCTCTTTATAATTTTATATTTTAGTATAATATTTTATCAATTAATATTCATGTACTATTTTCTATTATTAATTATTTATAAAAGTTTTATTATAAATAGTTTTGAAGTTTAGTTTGAAATTTTGTTTTTGGAGCACAACACCTTAAAACATCAAATATGTTATAAAACCATTAGTGGATGTGCCATAACCATTGTAATTAGTAATAGGGCCCATACGTCTATGTATATGACGGCTAGGGTTTATGGAGTCTTTCCATTACCTATCTTATGTAATCCTTATATAAGAACATGTTATGTGAATGAAAAAAACATCCTTCCACAACACGTTATCAGCACGACCGCTTACCCTAATACACAAAAACAAACCTAGCTCTCTCTCTCATCCTCGCCGGCCATACTCTCTCTCTAGAAGTCGCCGGAATCCTTCTCTCTCTAGACAGTGATATAGACGATCCGTTCGCGGTCTTCTCTCCGTCTCCCAGGTGGTCCAGTTCAACCCTACAAACAAGAAAAAGGTAGAGATCTAAAACTCAAAACCTAGATCTAAGAAACCCTAATAACCAAAACCTATACGTCACATACAAGCCGTATGTGTTGTTAATAAAACCTTAAAAATAATACCTATGATCGTTTGTTTGATATGGGATATACGAGTACACATTCGTTTTGTCCTCGTTATTTGTTTGATTATTCGTTTCATACCCGTTCGTTTTACCATGAATCGTTTTGAGAAAAGAGCTTGAACTTGTTGCTTACTTGAACTAATGAACCGCTTTACTTGAAACCGTGAAGCTTGTTTTATTTATTTCATAAAATCGCATGTTATTCGTTTCGTTTTGCTTACAACGAGAGCTTGAAGCTTGTTTGCATAGAAACCTGCTTGTTTAGAACGAATTGAACTTGATATGTATTGTCGGATATTAAAACTTCCCGAGACCATATGATTGCTTGTTCATACTCACTAGATCGTATAATATTTGCTTGAACTACTATCAAACCGTTTTGCTTAAACCGTGAACTTGATAGCATGAACTTGACAAAACAGACTTAATTGATTTTTGCAATTACTTTGAGCTTGATCACTTTGAAATCCGACTTTGAGCCGTGAAACATATTTGTTTAAAACCGCATTGCTTGATTCCTTATTGTCAATAGCTTGCTTATATCCACATAACTCGGCTTGACATTAACTTAAAACCGGCTTGATCATATACCGCTTAACTTGCTTGAATCATAAGTCAAAACCGAGATCCTAGAACCGTGAGACTATGTGTTTGTTATGTTTGTGTTTGAAGTCCAACATGAAAATCGATATTCGAACCCGACTGCATATCATAAACATTAACCTGCTTTTGATCTTGGACTAAGAATTGATACTTGCTAAAACTTGAAACCTGCAACTTGTATCGCTTACTTTAAAGATAAACTATAAGCTCATATCTGAACTTGATGGCTCTGTAACTTGATCGTCTTGATTCCTTATTGTTGATAGCTTGCTTGATCACCATGAATTCATCAAATCTGATAGCTTTGAATTTGATAGCTTTGAACTTTGAACTCGCCTGCACCATAAGCTAAATTCATGAGCTTGAAACTTGCATAGAACTTGTCGATTGTTGATAAACCCGTAACTTGATCATCACGCTTATAACCGTGAGCTTGAGCCCGTATTGACTCATACTCATGATGCCAAAGAGGCCTTGAAACCTCCCATGCTTCAATGTTTGTTAAATTTTGTCTATCGCACACCGTATGAAAGTTGTTCCCTTACTTGCTTGTTTTCATTCGGCATATATTGTTTAAGACATAGAACGAGGCCTTGAAACCTCGGTGAGCTTGAAGTTGATGCTACTGGAGTTGTTTTGATGTTTTAAGAATGAAAAAAAACCTATAGAGGCCTTCAAAACCTGCAACTATGATACTTCATATACTTGCTCATCATTGCTTGATCGCTTGTTACTTGTGTGTTGCTTATAATGTGTGATCTCATGATCGGTTTTACACTTGAACTCACTTGCATCATACCGGGGCAACCCTTTTGAAAACCGGGCCTTGAAACCCCTTATATCAATTGAAAACCGGGAACTAACTCGTCTATTAACTGCATAATTGCTTGAAAATGTCAAAACCAATGTTTTAACGTGCCTTGCACGACAAGAAAACAACAAATGCATGAAGTTGGTCGTTTATTAACGTACCTTGCTCTCATTTTATCATTATCTCCTATTGCAAATGGAAAAATATATATAAAGCATTTTAAAAATTATATATCTCAGAAAATATATATACCTCTCCATGTATATAAAAGTATATAAAAATAAACAATACTATAATATATCTAAAAGTATGAATCTATTAA
>JABAYD010012731.1:0-17241 GCA_014822095.1 Diplotaxis tenuifolia
GCGAGGAAGCCGACATGGTAGCACCTACTCCGAATAACGCCGCTCCACTCGCCCGACCTTCGTCGATACAATCATGAACGCCTCGCTCGTCAAGACGAAGCTCAGAAAGCGACGACCGAGCAGCTTAACGCCATATCAGCCCTCCTCACGCCTCTTGCCGCGATAGCTACCACTGACACGGTCCGACGACAGCGGTGTATAACACCAACGGTATGGTCAACCAACCGGACAAGTAGCTGGAACCCGAGCTCGAGCTGTCGAGACACCAGCCCAAACTGTTGGAGAGCAAACCAATGCTCCTAGCGAAGCAGATCTGCAGACTATCGAAGAGATAGCCGCCCTCAAGCAAGCACTGCTGGACATCAACGCAAAGATCCACAGTGCCACCACCTCAGCTCCGCTTATAGAAAGCGTCCTCGCAGAGACTCTCAAGAGACCGTTCACTAGCAAGATTACAGATGTCCAACTCAAGCCGATAGAGAAGCTCCGCTTGCGACATATGACGTCATATCAGATCCGACCGCTCATATAACGTCTTTCAACGTCGCGATGTGACGTCCAAACTTCACCCTAGAGGAGTGAGATGCAGCCTTCTGCCAGCTCTTCGTCGAGAGTCTCAAGGGTGTAGCACTCAACTGGCTCACCAGCCTACCCGAGAACTCGATCGACAGCTTTCACGACCTGTCGTCTGCTTTCCTCAAGAACTACATCATATTCTATCGAGAAGAGGTCACAGTCTCCGACCTCTAGCATCTCTCTCAAACATCGGGATAGAGCCTCCGAAGCTTTATGGAGAAATTCAAGGAAATCGTGGCTAAGGAGAACGTCCTCAAAACCAGGAGAGACATCGACGGAAAAAATGCCTGAAACGCTAGCGGGACCCCGAAAACACGCACCGACGGACAAAGCCCCGAACAAGAAGAAAAGCTATGTTTACCTCGTAAACCAGTCTGACGGTTCATCGATTGAAATCCGAGGAAAATGATGGAATTCACAAACCTTCTCCGAGCCGACGAGCTTAGCTCCCAAAGAAGCACGAAACGAAGGACTGCAGGGTCTTGTATGAGCAGTTCCTCTTGTCAGTTGCTAGCGGCAAGCTCGGTACCGAGCAGTCAAAACAGAAACCAAAGAACACGAAAATCTGGAGTAAAACCAAAGACAACAGAGCTCAGAAGTCGCAGGGTAAGGCCCCGCAGTCCGAACCAAAGACCAACCTGGTGCAAGCTGCTGCGGTAGTACAGGAAAAAGGGGACTCGTCATCTGACGAAGAGCAGTCCAAAAATTGACGCCGAATTGAGGTCATACCCTCCCGTCCCGAGATCTCGCTCGAAGACGAGACCAACTCGCCCTCAGCCGACCTCCGTCATCTCCTCGACAGTCGATCTACTTCCCAGACGAACGATGCACCCTGCACCTCGGATTTACGTCACAAACTAAAGTGAAAAGTCGTTAATACCGACGAGCTGTCCACATTGCAAGCAGCTCTGAGCTCTGACGATCTCCGAACTAAGATCAATACTTCTAAGGCACGGAAGGTCAAAGCCGACCACTGCCACACTGATCTCCGCACGATTCTCAATTTGAAGGCAGAAGACCTCCGCGTCAAGTTGAGTCGATCCAAGAGCTCCGATCTTTGGCGAATTTTGGAAGCAAAAGCCGTAGATAAGGTTCAAGCTCACGAGGTCGCGCCGCAAGGTAGCGACCTACGTGAGCAGATCCAAAAAAAGCACATTAACGTCATCATGGGCGGATCTCCCCTTGCGGCGACTCGATCCTATCTATCAACAATCATCAGCGGCAACCAAAGGTGTCACAGCGATGGCCGACCAAGCCTGAAAATGACCCAACAATCACATTCTCAGTAGAGGATGCAATTAGGGTCAACACGCCACACAACGATCTGTTGCTCGTCGAGCTCGGCATCGGTGCATGTGAAGTTACCAAGGTCTTGATCGATACAGGCAGTTCCGTCGACCTTATCTTCCAAAAGACACTCGACAAGATGGGAGTTGACTTCCGTCTCCTCAAGCCGTCCAACCGATCATTAACCGGATTCAACGGAGTCTCAGAAGAAATGATCGGAACTATTCGCCTTCCATCCTTTACCGGAAGAGTTACGCGAACAGTTAAGTTCTCAGTGGTTGCAACAGATGCGCCCTACCATGTAATCTTGGGAACACCTTGGCTCCATTCGATGAAAGCAATCTCTTCGACCTACCATCAATGCGTCAAGTTACTGGGGAACGACAGATGCATCAAGACGATACGCGGTGACTAGCAAGCAGCTCGCGACCTCCTTGTTGCAAACGTTAAACTACAGAAACTGCCTCCGTGAGTAAACGCCGCCGCTCGTCCAATACAGAAGGTTTTTCCCCAAAAAGACGAAGTCATCAAGGTCCAGGTAGACGACTCCGACCCATCAAAGGTCTTGAGAATCGGTGCCCTTATTCCCGACGAGATACAACAAACAATCATCGCGTTTCTCAAGAAAAACTTCTCGACTTTCGCATGGACCATTTCCGACATGAAGGGGATCGACCTAAAGATCACCACGCACGAGCTGAACTTCGACCCAACCTTCAAGCCCATTCGACAGAAGCAGCGTAAGCTCGGACCGGAGCGGTCCAAGGCAGTCAACGAGGAAGTCGAGAAATTGCTGGAAGCATGGTCCATTTCGGAAGTACGTTACCTCGAATGGCTCGCAAATCCAGTGGTCGTAAAGAAAAAGAACGGGAAGTGGCGTGTATGCGTTGACTTTAATGACCTTAACAAAGCTTGCCTGAAGGACAACTTCCCGTTACCAAATATCGATCGACTGGTGGAATCCACTGCCGGCAACGAACTCCTATCCTTCATGGACGCCTTCTCGGGATACAATTAGATATCTATGCACCCAGACGACCGAGAGAAGACTGTGTTCATAATGGATAGGGGTACCTTCTCCTACAAAGTGATGCCCTTTGGCCTGAAAAATGCTGGAGCGACCTACAAGCGCCTCGTCAACCAGATGTTCGCGGACAAGTTAGGCGAGACAATGGAGGTGTACATCGATGATATGATGGTCAATTCGCGCCAAGCTAAAGACCATACATCCCATCTGCAAGCCTGCTTCAAGACGTTGAACGAGTATGGCATGAAGCTCAACCCCGCAAAGTGCACCTCCGGAGTTCAGTCCGGCGAATTCCTGGGATACATTGTCACACAATGCGGTAACAAAGCCAATCCAAAGCAGATATCGGCAATCCTGGATCTCCCGAGTCCGAAGAACAAAAGGGAAGTCCAACGTTTGACAGGACGGATCGCAGCTCTTAACCGCTTCATCTCTCATTCAACCGACAAGTGCCTCCCTTTTTACGAGCTCTTGCGGTAACAAACGGTTCATCTGGGACGACAAGTGTGAAGAAGCCTTCACTCAACTCAAAGTCTACCTAACCACGCCGCCGGTATTAGCCAAGCCAGAAGACGGAAACACGCTTTACTTGTACATCGCGGTCTCTACAACGGCGGTCAGTAGCGTCCTCATCAAGGAGGATCGGGGCGAGCAAAATCCTATATTCTACACCAGTAAATGGATGACTGACCCCGAGACGCGCTACCCAATCCTCGAGAAGATGACATTGGCAGTCGTTATGAATTACTCATAGAAACGTAATGTTAATTCAATAAGATTTTGGCACTTAATTCAGTTACCCGGTTTACTAATTTATTTAAACCATTTCATGCAGAGATTGTGATTGTGGTGACACGAAAGATGAATCCCATTTTATGAGTAGAGTTAGAGATATACAAATTACAAAATCATTCATTGGATCAAAATATTGATGGACTTGTGTTGGCTTTCGTATAACATATACTTTTGTTTTAATAATTTAGATTTTTTTTCTTTTATTCATAACTAGAGATTTTCCAAAGCTAGGTTCGGGGTTTTTTCTTTATTTTAATTTAATTTAGTTTATTATATAATTTTATTTTAATTTAATTTATTATATAATTTGTATTTGAATATTCTAAAACTTTCTTTAGATATCAAAATACATATAAGTTGGGAAATTTATTTATTTCAATATCAAAATACAGATCAAAAATTTTTAAATTTACGCTAAAATTCAATTGATCTCTTATCCCATTTATTTTAATGTTATGAAAAGACATTTAAATTAAAAAAAATGAAATTTTTTGAACGTTATTTTTACCCTTGTATGAACATTAAAATCAACAAATATATATTTAAAATTTTAATATTGTATTTATTATTTGGTGATAAGAAAATTTATATGAAATTTGTTCTAAAGTGTTAAGGCAGTAGTTAAATGAAGATCAATTGAAATTATGTCAAATATTTCTGTTTTCATGCAGAAAAACAAAATATTGAAAATATAATAATATTCTTTAAGAGCTATTTTTATGTTGCCCTAAGAATATCATAATGTACTGATTTTTTTTTAAAGATGGACAATATATGTCTTTTAGTTGAGGTTCAAAGATTACCTTCAATCATTCTTACTAATGGAAATTCCGATTCAAATATAAAGTCTTGAGGCTGGAGAAAGGGGTTTACAGTGTGTAATGTACTAAATCAAAACGAAGAAAAACCAGTTGCGATAGTCTAAAATCGCTCTTGTCTGGTAGTATCCCAGATTTGCAGCTTAATTCTCTTCTAATCCAGCTCAATAGTCTGTATCTTAAAATTAATTCGGTCAACAAATAAAAAGAACTTGGGTGACTATTGACACCACACAGAGCACTTACGAAGAGTGTTATATATTAAATAGATCTTACTTGATAATTGTAATGAAAGAGATCAACATGGTTCTTGTCGTAAGTTGCATGATCAAAGAGAAGCATGCTGTTCAATTACGTTTTTTTGCATTCCTTTGAAATAGAAATAAGAAAAAAATGATTTAGAAGAAGGTAAGATTTAATAGGAACCATTATGCGATTATCTTAATAAGCCTACAAACAAATAGATATGTAATACCCCCCACTGAAAAAAACTGGATTGCATGCAACACTACAATAGACAGAAAAAACATGAAAACGAAAATCTAAAGAGAGTGTTTTCTATGATTCGACTTGCAAACAAAACCCTCTTTAATAGCAGTCAAATAATATGCTCGTTGCTGTTTTTGATAAAAACTGAATCGATTCATCAACATGAGAAAGATAATTGTTTTTTTTTACCAAGACTTTTTCTTTAAAAGAAAGGCTAACGAACGAATATATTTTTTTGTTAAAAGAAAGAATGTTAATTGCATATATTTTAATGATATGGATTAAATATCTTTGTCAAAGAAATAACATGTCCTTAAAGTTGTATTTGATTGGTTAATTAAACATGCTTATGTGGACACTCTAGATGTTGATTATATTCTCTTTTTATTTATTTTATTAGAGATTTTGTCCCGTCTACGCCAGAGATTAGACAACTATAAATGTATTTAATATAATAACTAGATTTTGACCCGCTTTTGTAGAGGGCGGGACAACCGTCTTGCTGTAAATTTATGCCATTGTTAGATTCATCACATGTATGTATAGACATGAGTATCCGTGTTCAGATAGATGGTTCTTATGTAAGTGGACTATTATGTATCTTATGATGGTGGACCCATGGTTTGTAATAAATTATATATCTATCTCATTTAGCAACAAAATTTGGTTTTCATTTAGTGATCATAAGTTAATGGTCTCTAAGATTGTGATAATTTCATAGTCTTATTTTTACAATAATATATTTTGCATAAAACTTGTGCAATGAACTTGATTCGGTAACGACTTATCAAAATAACATTATAGATAAAAAATAAAAATCAATAAAGACTTGCACGTCTACAAACTAATGAAAGTAGAATACGAATTTAACTAGGAATTAAATAGGTTTTCGAAATCAATCTTCAACGTTGATAATAACTCAAAGCTCAAACACAGTCAGACGGTTTTAATCGTCTCTAGTAACAAAGGCAATAAACTGATTGAGCCTTTTGTAGTAGTAACCGTGCTTGCAGAATTTATTCATATCAGAGAGGTTGCAATTCGTTTGTGGTTTAAGGTTGACCATATGTGTACGATATCGCCTCTTCATAGGAAAAGGGATTCCTCTGAGTGAATTTTGTATTCTTTTCCAGCAATAATCTGAAGTTGAAATTCTTTCCCTCTAGAGAAGTGTATCAAAATACTTTTTACACTTTTCCATAGTTACCTGTGGTGAGCATTAGCAAACCATAAAGATACATACCGTTTTATTCTTCATAATGGCGGATTGACGTAGATGAAACAGCCCCGTGTTGGTTTCTCCGTGGTGGAAGAATCGAAGCAAGCCCTCGATGTAGTGAGCTTCAGGATTGCGATTAGCCAAACTTAACTCCTTCAGCCTGTGATGCTCAGTGTCCATACTCAGCGGCGAGGCGGCAAAATATCTTAGATTCAGGTTCCTGAAATAGTTAAAGGGGTCAGAATCAAAATAGTCGTCAACATCGGAATCGCTTCCGAATTGGTGTATGTCGTAATCGTCTACTGAGTTTTTGGATGACATCATAGAACCAATGTTGGGGTAAGAGAGGAAGATAAATTCGGTAGAGATGCCGATGCAAGTATGTTTAGTTTAAATATAGAAGTTAATATTTTTTTATTGTATATCTCATCGGTCGTCTTGTCGAGGAACACGTTCCTATATAATTTTGTCGTGCAAGCGAAATAGGAAGCTGTCTTCTCCTCATCTTGAATGGTAACTTATTGTCGGAGGGTGTTATAGACAGTCTGGGAATTATAACAACTTCTCCAACTCTCTTACCAATAATAACTCCCGCTTTAACACAGAATTCTAACATATCTATAATCTACAGTCTGATTCTGTTCATCAGTCCTCCAACATGATCAATGTTCCTTAGCAACATGACATGACATCCAATTTTCAAACTAAGATGATGATTTGGCATGCCAGATAACTTGATACTGTTCAGAAAGTCGGGTGTGAGAGCCTGATCACTAACAGAACGGGTATCAGATGGGTCGGTGCTGTCAGAGCTCAAATATGTCTTTTCCTCACCTGAATTTTGTTTTTAAAAAAATATGTTAATCGCTTATAAAAAGGAACAATAATATATGAAATTAGCTCTTACTAACCCTCTAGCTTCTCAAACAAATGCTGGTTTATATTGTTCACATCCTCATTTGTCGGGCAAAGAATAGCTCTCTTTTGAAAAAAAATAGGATCCTTTTGCTGTTGTAGAGCTTTTGCATCTCCATAAATTTCTTGTCTGATTAATTCATTGGGATCGTTCACATCCATTATAAGAAATTCGTCTGGGATGGTGATTAGTGCATCACCATCATTCGGATCACTAGACACTCCATCTCCAACATCCAATATCCACTTAGAAAATTCTTCAAGTTCCTTCAACTCGTCTGCAGTCATATTAGACGACAACAACCTCGTGTTCTTTGTTAGTTTGAGCACTTTGCAATATGGCCACAGATAGGAAGAATTTAGGGAATTCAACACAATTTCAGGCCTGGATCCACCATTTATAACAAGCAGAACTTGTCTGAAATCTCTACCTAATGCAACAAATTTCCCGGCAAATGGTTTATTTTCTTTAATCCTCATAATGTCTGCTAAGCTCCTGTCGAGTGACTCCAAACAATTCTTACTCATCAGCGGTGGTTCATCCCATATGATCATTGAAGCTTCTTTTACCAGATTAGCAGCATCAGTTCCCAAAGGCAATTTACAAAACGAATACTCATCTGGATTGATTAGTAATCCAAATCTAGAATGTGCAGTCATGCCTCCTTGTAATAGCAGAGAAGCAATACCACTGGATGCAACAATCAAAACAATGTGACCTCTGGATCTAATAGCAGCAGATAACAATCTCCACAAAAATGTCATACCAGTGCCACCAAATCCATAAACAAAGAAAAGTCCGCCTCTTTTCTCTGTAACAGCTCCAATAATCTCCTCGTAAATCTTCTTTTGTTCATCTGTCAGCTTTACAAAATCCCTATCATGCTCTTCCCTTAATTCCTCACAGTCATAACTCAGCTCGTCAGTTATCATAACGTTTTGTAAATCAGCAGCATCTAGGAAGGGCTTTGGCATTTTATCCCAGTTTGACAAAGAAGATCCATGACTCTTCCAAAATCTTTTCAACCTCCAATAGAGCTCCTTCTTTTTTGTCAGCATCGCTTAAACATAATTATGTAGGAAAAAAATTAATAACATCACTTTTTATTTGTGTAACTCATCAAACATGTAATATCGATTTAAGATTAATTAGAAGATAGAAATTAACCTGGTCTGTTCAACCGTTTTCTCAGCCTATATTCAATGTCTTCTGAAAGATACTCCCATGTATTTTCCCAAACTTTTTCTGGCATTGATAAATTCATAGACATGAGCATAACAGCAAAAACATGACGCATGCATGCTGCAGAACTCGTGTAGCTTGACCTGATTATATCATCAATGTATTCCTGGTCATCTTCTAATAAACCACGAGCAAAAAAACATTCTCTGAAAGAAAGATAAACCACGTTATTGAAAGTCCTTATATCTTCAAAAATGGTTGGCCCACGAACAATATTCACCAGAACTCGCAGATAACATGCTTCCTCAAACTTCTTGGGTGCATAGTTAATCCTCCCAAGGCAAAAACCTCTTTTTCGTTCTTGTAATTTTCTTTCCTACTTATTCCAAATAAACCTTGTAGGAATTTCAGCTAAAGTCAGCTTTCTAGCAATCTTGCTAACCTTGTTTAACTCAAACCATGCCATGATATATGTATTCTGAATCAGCACCCGACTTCTTACTTTCTCATACGTGTCGTCGTTCTTAAGAAATATAATCTGATTTCCTGGCAAATGAAAATGTATTTTCTCAACAGACACCGATCTATAATGAATAGGGAACTTAAGATTTCTCCATGAAGATTCACATGCAAATACATATTTGAAAAATTTAACAGTATAGAAGTTAGTATATAATAGTTAGCCGACTTAATAAAACATAAATATATATAATCAAACAAAATTCAATATTGCTCATATACAAATATGTACCTCCCCTCGAACCAATCTTTAATTTCAATTTTTTTCTTCATCTCCATTTTGTTTCAACTCAGTGTGCTCGGATGATCCTCCTTCTTTCGGCGGTGCAACAGGAACAGTAATCCGATCATGTCCCTTGTTGGTATACTTGAATAAGTATTTGATAGATCTCGTCTGATTGCACCACTCAACATTAATATGAGCTCTATTGGAAATCCCTATTTATTAATAGTAGTGTTGGTCGCAAAATTCTTCAGAAATAGCTTAGAACATCTTCAGTTTTTCATACAGGGTGATTTATAGTTGACAGCACCACAAGGACCATGAATCATCATGTCTTTAACAACTTCATAGAGTTCAGGGTCTTCTGCTTTATTTGGAATCTCAGCTGAAATTATCTCGTCAATATGGTCGGTTGTGAGAATTTTAGAACGCGGCAAACCATGTTTCTGAACTCAACGGTATAAATCGCTGCAACAAATGAAAATTGATAATATTGATTATAGTCATTATATCAAAATAAGTTAGCTGGTGAAATCAAAAGCAAGTAACATAGATACTTACATGCTACTGTTTTCCCTAAGAGCTCGTAATCTGTTCAAACTATCATAAGTGATTCCAATTTCATCTTAAAAACTCTGGAAACGATTTCTGGCCTATCCTCTGTATTCAAATTCCGCTGGGAAAGATATCTTGTAATCTCCGGCCATTTTGGATTGCACGTAAATGTGATGAACAAAGAAGGGAAACCATAGTGTTTACAAATAGCCATCGGGTCTAGATATTTATTCTTCATATATCGCAGTGAACCGGTGAAAGATGCAGACAATATAAAACGTGAACCTTGATCATTCATATCAACTTTCCCATCGTTCTCGGACTATTTGATAGAGTCATAATTGTCTGACCTCAAACATTTCTGATTCAAATTCAAGAAACAGATACGGTTAGCCTCGATGGTCGTGAACGCATCAACCAAGAACTACTGAAATAATCTCTTTGATTTCAGAAGAGTGTGGCACTCGCCATCTCTTTCAAAAAGACGGTAAGCAAACCATTGCCTCATACTTATATCCTTTCTCTTCAGTTTGTCAGTAGCAGGAGAACCCCTCTTTTTAATACCAAGTCCGAATCCATCTTCCCCATATGAGAAAATAAGGGGATAAGAAGGATGTATCGCACTAATTCTTTTAAACCATCCTGTTTGTTCTTGTTCCAAAACAATGTCACGCATGTCCATCTGCAAATTAAAGTCTCCAGGAATTAAAGCAGCCACCTCAGACGCAGTTGGAGTATCATAAGTCCTTCCATCTTTCTCGCGCGAACTAACAATCCTCATATGGAACTTTTCGTTTGGTTCCATGCTCAATCTCTCCCGTGCTTGCCAAAACTGCTGAACATAAGGATTTACATCGTCGAGGACTTGTATGATATCCTCAATAATCTGCTTCCTCAACTCATGCTTATTATCTTTATCTGCTTCTGTCTTATATTTGCTGAAAGAAAAATAAACAATTTAGTAAGACAATAATCGATCCACAGCAACTAAATCCATAGCTATTAAATTGAAAAGTATTGGTTCAATACCTCATAACAGCGTCTCTATCATCAGCCTCGGAATCAATATCAACAGTATAAAGTTGAGAAAACTTACTGGAGTCACCTAAATATGGTTTCATACTGCCCATTAAATGGTAGTTTTCCCCGTGCAGTATAAATCATTTCGGACCAACATCATTAGGAATTGAGCGATCGACTTTACCACCTGGAGAAGTGAAAGAAAACCGCATGTTCAATGATCTGAGGTTGTTGTGGTAATACAAACTTTTAGCGTCTTTCCCATAAAGCAGTTTTTTTATGACTAAAGGGCTCTCTTTTAACATAGGCAGTGTGACTTGTCCTTGTCCACAACAGATAGAAAAAATTGGATCCTTCTTTGATCTAGTCTTTCGGTCCAAACATTCACCATACCACAGTTTGGCCTTACAGTACTTGCATTCTAAAGTAGGATTACCATCGTCAATGTAGGCTGTAAACCAAGTAGCAACAAAAATATTAATCATGTAAATAAAACAATTAAGTGGTCACAACCGGTAAATAAATAAGTTACCGATTGTTTTAACAGACGTCTTAGATATAGTTTTTCTTTTTCTTTGAGCAGCAACCAAGTCCCGGGCTTTAATCTTGTTAATCACGCTTTGAATGTCAAATTTGGGTGAAACATCATCCTTAAATAAATATGGTGAATGAGACGAAAGGTTCAAATATGTATCACTTTCTTCGCTGCTCAAATCATATTCCTGAGCATATTGAGTTGCGTTTGACACATTTATTTGTTGTTGAATAATAATAGAGTATACATCTCAAATCATATCAGTATTATATCATACTTTGAAATAGTTTACCTGAGTTCAGTAGATCAGGAATATTCTTTAGTTTTGAATGTACTGTCTCTTTTACGTTACTGCCGCCTCAAACATAAAAAATGTGAATCTAAGCATATGAACTTGTTATATGAGTAAAAATGATTTAATTATAAATGAAACTTATTGACAACACTTACGGCCATCCAAATTATTTCGTTTGGGGTGTCATTGGGTGATTCTCTTTCATATGTTTATCTGTAAAAAAATTTGTCAAACAACACTGCCAAAATATTATTATTCCTAATAGTAAATAATGATATAATATTAATTTTACAGGTTGACTGAGTGGTAGAAGTTACCAATGGAGACTGGATTACTGTGCTAAATCTCGGAGGAGATATATATGATGCTGGGGACTGCGAGTTTTGACTTCTACCATGAGGTATGTTTGTTACATCTTTTAAGAACCTGCCAAAAACAGATTTCAAAGGTATAGGCCAATTGGTAAGGGTGTTCTAAACATTGAGTTAGGGCTGGATTGCATATCTTGAGTATCGGTTTGTGTCAATCCAGCTCTTGGTAATCGATCATGGGCTGCATCCAAGTTTTATTGATCAGAAAAGATGTTAGAGTTGTGATTCTAACATCTATACTCGTTATAATTAACAATTAAAAGGGTAAAAAAAAACCTTGGGCGGAATCCAAATTTTGAGTAATAAAAGAACAAAATGTTCCATTATTAGTCTGAGAGGATAGTCTGAATTGTGTACCGCCTAGCTCACCGCTGCTTGATGAGTTCATTGCTTTTTATCTAATTGAATTCTTAAGTGACCTGAGACCCATATCTGTAAAAGAACAATAACAAATATTGTGTTTGCTCTAGTATCTAATATGGATAGGTAATAGAAAAATAAGAGTATAAAAAAATTACGTCTCCTTGGTGGCTCCAAATCATCTTGTATCACTGTCCTGTTCTTCTTGGTAGGACTAAGCAACATTACCGATTCTGCTGAAGGAACAAATACAAAACGTGAAGTGCAAGTAAAATAGAGGAAGGAATAGTGATGAAACATCACCATTTCTATGATGGATGTTTGTGACATCCTGAAGTATAATGGATGCACTGCTTTTGGGTGTTTGACTGGTAGATGTAGAATCATTATTCTCATCGTTAATTTGTTTACGTTTCCTTGGCTGTGTGATGTCTGTCTTAGGTTTCTTCATTTTCTCTTAGATGCCTCATTCAAAACATGGATGTTTGATTTGAAGAATCTAGAAATGGTTGAACATATATATACAAATAAATATTGTTTATATTTATAAAATATTTAGTTATGATCTTATATATTTCTTGTTTTACTTGTTGAGATCACAATATATTGTCAATGGTATAGTTTAACAATCGGTAAAATTATATTACTTTCAATCATACAATTCAGATTGTGATATTATAAACTAAATTGACATAATATAATATTATGCTTTTTTATTCTACATCGGTTAATTCATGATGTAATATGCTTAATACTAATTATCTGTATAGATAGCAGTTATATGTATAAATATAAATATAGATTATCGACATTTAATCGTGTTTTAAATCAAACTACCATCTTCATGATTTAAAAGAAAATTGTTTTAGGGGCATTAAAAACTGTATATTAATATATATTCCCATAAATTGTATGAATCGAAATAAGGATCAGTACGATTAAATCATATGATCTATATTAAATTCATATGCTTTTTGTTCGTTTTAATATTTTTATTAGCTTGATAAGTAACCTTGTAATAAAATTATAAATTCATAATAATAGATACAATTCACATTTGAATATAAATAAATTAAATTTATTTAAAACAAATCCTTATTATTAGAACGGATTAAAAACATAGAAAGATAATCCAACAAAATCACTACTAAATAAAATATTATAGAAACATGTGATTAGTTAACGCTTATTACAAAAATACGATAACAAAATAAACTCCATAGCATAACGGCATTAAATTTCGTCCTGCATTGATATATTACTTAGTATGCTGTAAATTAGCAACTTCATTGCTGATCTTTTCAACCTGGATACTTCTCATAGGACGCTTCTTTGAGGTGGAGGTAGTGTCGTGGAGGTCTCCCAGCTCATTCAGTGATCGTTTTGAAGGAGTCTTCACTAAGACAGAGTTTTCATCACTGTAAGTCAACAAAGATCCCTATATAATAAACGGAAAACATCATTTTAGTTATTTACGATACTTTAATGATCTTTAAAATATTAAAGATGAATATATAAAAAAAGTGGATAAAACTAGTCAGGCGCAGTGTCTATGCGGTTTATATTACCTCAGCAATGGAATGTGTTGATGCCCCCATCTCCGATATGGATTCTGACTGAGAATCAACCATTAATGTGTTGTAAACTGACACACCTTCAGAACCTTGTAAATTTCATCTCCCTTACTGATGTTGTCTTTAACGACATCAACACCAAACTTGTATGTCTTACCAACAATGTCAATGATACATGGAGGCAACATCTCAGGATCCTCTAGCTAAAATTCATAAAATGGATCCTAATAAGTCAAAATCATCTAATTCAAATAAATATGCAAAATAATTTTGAAAACATTAATTACCTCATCCAATGAACCATTCAAATTTTTTTTTATCTTTCACCCCTAATAGTGGGTGAGCAATCCAGTCAAGAAGCATTAATTTGGTTTCAGCTGTATTGTGTTTAACCTTCAAATGAAGCTTGAACCTAAAAAAAGAAAGAGCCACATTACTGCCTATAACAATGTTGACAAAATAACAAAGTCAATAGGATTTAGTTTAAGAAACCAAATACTTTGGCTCAACATTAATCACGTTCTAGTTGCACTTTCCACACCAGAAGAATGGTTTGGTGCTGACTGAAAGGTTGACAGTTGTATCGATAACTTTATAAGTCATGTGCTGACACAATTGACATCCAAAATAATACTAAGCATAGTCTGTATCTACAGCATAAATTGTAGCTACAAACTTGCATTTGCCAATCTTAAAACCATCCAGACACATACACCAAAAATATATATATATTAGAAAAAAAAACATTGGAAATAATTCATATGGATGACAAAAGATTGTAAACCTGGTTGGAAGAAAGAAGCTCGGATAGAGTCGAATCCTCAACAGGATTCCATGTGTCCAACTTGTTTTGAGTCTCAGGAACAGAAAGTTGTTTTCCATCTTTAGAAACTTCAACCATACTCAACGAATCATTGTGAAATTTGAACCTAATAAAATAGTACATAATTTAAAGCTCGGAGTATTTAGTTATGAACATGATTAAAATAATGTTAAAATTATAAAATATATGGTTAAACACACTACCACTCCAGCTTGAGCATGCTCTCTATGAGAATCCATAACTTCAGCTAACTTCAGCAAACTTCCCCCACAGACAACATGCAACTCGCTGATCACTGTAATATAAATAAAATTTTTTTAGTCGTCACCATTAGGTAATTATATAAATATGATATATGAATATTTGATTAAAAACATATACTTGATGTCACGTAGATTGAAATCAATTTTCTTCCTCTCCTTTCCACTACATTTGATTTTCTGAATCTCAGAGACATCTATGGCATGTCCAAGGATGTCTTGAACAATAAAATATAAATTAGAAATACTATAAATGCAACTCAAACATATATCTGTTATATAAAAGACAATAACATAAATAATATACCTATCAAATAAGCTGTATCCATTTTACCAGATAGTACATAATCGAAAGAAGCTAAAGCAAGAAACATGTCATCGTCTTCTACTCCAGATGAATTGATGAGTGATTTTTTGAGAAAGTAATCTTGTGTAAATTTTCTGTTGGTCGATAAATTTTTCCAGCAGGACCCACTTCGAAGTTCTCAACAGTCATCCAAGTACCCACAGTGCACTCCTCACCCAAAGACTTAATGTAATTATTCTTGCTTGTAGCTTGTATTTTCAACCCCTTCAAAACAATACATAAAATAGTTAGATTTAATACAAATTCAAGAAGAAATGACATTATAATATCTTTGATGACAAAAAAGTAACACTAATTAAACATGATCATATACCTTTTTATCCGCAAAGATGATCTCGAGATTTTCACCAAAACCGGTAAAGGATGGTTTCCATGTGTGCAAGACTTTCACATTGATCAGCCAAGTCCATTTCCACGGCTTGACCTCATCAAGATAATCACATTTTTTTTTGGAAGACATATTAAAGATAGCTCACAGTGGTGTAAAGAAAGTGATTGAAAATAGAGCTAGACTCACACTTATATATTCTATCGGATTAGGCCTCGAAATAGGATATTGTAGATCAATAAGTTAGTTGGATCGAATATGCTACATAAACTAACAATATGCGAAAAATCAAAACTAGTGAATATTAATAGAATCTTTCATAACAGAATTTGTTCGTATCAACGATGTTTTTTTTGGTTAAAATACACATATAGAATATTTGGTTAGCTAATATATTGACTCACCGATCTGATCCTGCACCAGCACATCTAACATGTATCTGAAAGTTGGAAAGAGACGTAAACTATATTACGATCATTCAAAAAAAATTAAGCAACTAAATATCTCACATATCGATACATAATAGTCCACTTACATAACACATGCAATGACACCGAAACGAAATAATAGTCCACTTATATTAATATTCACCAAAGTTATAGGATATTCTAGATCAATAAGTTAGTGATCGAATATGCTACATAAACTAACAATATGCGAAAAATCAAAACTTGTGAATATTAATAGAATCTTTCAAAACAGAATTTGTTCGTATCAACGATGTTTTTTTGGTTAAAATACACATATAGAATATTTGGTTAGCTAATATATGAACTTAATATTATACGGAAAAAGATATGACATTTGATATTTTACAATATATATTAATAAAATAACAAAAGCAACAATAATAACAAATATTCAAAAGTGGTTGAGATTTTTAATAGTTTCATTACAAAAATACATACATATGGAATAACCAAGGAGATAGTATGATCTATAATCATTATCCGATATCCGTTTAGGTGCAACAATTGTTGATTACTATTTCGATAATTCGTATAAATCAGTCTATAGAGGGATTTAATCAACTTTTATATTATGCGGTATGTTTATATATCTGTGTAGTTACAACGATTATTGATTATAGGCTTGGATAATGATGCATCAAGATATTTGAAAATTATCCAAATATCTTTATTATTCATTAGTTTATTCAGATAATTACCTTTTATTTGTATTTTCCGTATCTTATTAGTTTTTCTAGTTTAGCTAAGATTAGGGTTTTCTAGATTTAAGGGTTTTATTATAAATAGTATTCAAGCCTAATGTTGTATGGAGATTTAATTTGATTAATAAAGAGCTTTGGCTTTTGGGAGAATAATATTCTCTATCCCTTGTTTTGATTTGATTAGCTTCATTGATCAAGAAGCAGGTCCCAAGCGAGGATTCCCTAGAATCCCTTGGTTGAGCTGACAGGTCCCAAGCGTGGTACCATAACCCCTTGGTTGAGCTGTGTTTATCATTGCTTCCGCTACTTCAGGTGGTATCAGAGCTGTGTTTCTTTGGTTTCTTAATTGAAGAACGATTCTGGATGTCATGTTGATTCGCAGTTGCAGTCTCTATCCGTTTGTGGATGAAAGTCCTTTTGTGGAGAAAGAATACCATGAGATCTAAGAGATCTATGGTGATCCAATCTACGACGTTTATGAAGATGATGAGATCTACAAAGAAATTTGTGGAGATCCAGTTTATGATATTT